>LPNX011088154.1:26341-58817 GCA_001517045.1 Pseudotsuga menziesii
AACTCATTAAAAAAATGAATCTACAAAATTGATTTATCTGACTTTCCACATTCTTCATTTTCGCAACCATCCTGAGCCATTGATTTTATATCAGGTTTTTTCCTGACCGTATATCTCAGATGGGAAGCAGTATGCGGATTGTCTAACTATGAAATTTCTCAAAATGTATTTCCACACTTAGCTTTCCGCCTCAACCAATTTGCACCATTGATCTCTTTCAAGCTCTTCGTGATCATCAATCTCCCAGACTATGGGTTGCGGAACTGTGACATATCCCAAAATATTTTTCGTGATTCTCCACCTTCCTCTTTCCTCCTTTTGTATTCTATTGGTGGACTTCGGGTTGTGGAAATATGACATTTCCCGAAGTCTTTTCATGATTCTCCTCCTTCCGCTTTCTGCCTTCCTCTTTTTGCCTTCCATTGGCAGAATTTGGGTTGCGGAAACCCATATCATTTTAGACTTTGATTTGTCATCTTTCGCATTTCGCTTTTCACTTTCATCCTTCTAGACTTCGGGTTGCGGAAACCCATAATATTTTAGACTTTGATTTCTCACCTTCCGCATTCCTCATTCCGCTTTTTGTTTTCTGCCTTCCGAACTTCGGGTTGCGGAAACCCATATTATTCCAGACCTTGATTTATCGTCTTCTGCTTTCCACCTTTCACTTTTCTTCTGAGCCATTGATTTCTTTGCGGGTTCATTGCTAGCCGTCGATCTACGATCTAATGTGGATTACGGATCCTCACGTTTCTTTGTGTGGAAATCATTCACCACCGTATATTTCCTCGTGGATTAAATACTAACCGTTGATCAACGATCAAATGCAGTTTTTTGGATCTTCCATTTTTTTGTGCAAAAATCATGTACCGTCGTCAATCTTCTCAAATATTGATCTTCGCCGCACAATCCATTTTTAACCGTTGATCTGTCCAAGATGCATATATTTAACTTTGTGATTGAATTGATCAGTGGAATGATCAATTCCTTTCTGCAGCGCTCTATGCACAGACAATTTCGATCTCCTATAACACAGTCTCTGCACTCTCCATTCCACACTCTCTGTTCACTCATACACTCATACACTCATACACTCAACCTTTCCCTTTGTCATTGCTGAACTCATCCTGCTACCATATCTACTGGTTATTCCTTTGTCATTCATGAACACCTTTGACATCAATGACAAATATATTCTCAACAATCTCCCCCTTTGGCGTTGATGGCAACATCTAAACATTCTCTCCCTTTGACAACAATGACAAAGGATAACCTTTTATGCTATTGAGAATTTCCTGTATTTCTTCTTTTATGACAACTCTCGCTGTCATCATATATCCCCCTGAGATAGTGCTTCTTCCTCTACATTTTTTGTAAGGGAATTACTCCTATCTTCTATCTAATATGCTCAAAGGCTGCCTTAGGTAGTGGTTTGGTGAAAATGTTAGCAACCTGTTCTTTTGTGTCAACATACTCTAGTTTGACAACCTTCTAGGACACTTGTTCTCTTAGGAAATCATATTTTATTGGTATAAGTTGTGTCATGGAGTGCATGACAGGGTTTTTTGACATATTTATGGCACTTGTATTATCACAATTTATTATTATTGGGTGCTCATATTTCACAAGTAAGTCTTCTAGTGTCTGCTTTCTCCAAATGACTTGGGTGCAACATGACACATCAGCAATATATTTGGCCTCTACTATGGAGAGTGAAATGGAATATTGTTTTTTAATTAACCATGAAACCAGAAAATTTCCTAAGAAGAATGTTGCTCCACTGGTACTCTTTAGATTATCCACACTTCCTGCCCAATCTGCATCAGTAAATTCTTTTAAAATAAAGTCTTGAATTTTTGGGTACCATAACCCATACTCCATATTCCCTTTCAAATATTTGAAAATCCTTTTTACTACAATTACATGTGTTTCTTTGGGGTTTGACCGGAACCTAGAAACCAAACCTACAACTTGCATCACATCTAGTCCTATAGCTGTCACATACATCAGGATGCCTATCATGGATATGTACATGGTATGATCCACTTCCAGAGACTCATCATCCTTACTTAATTTACAACCTCTTATCATAGGAGTACTAACAGGTTTGGAGCCTTCCATATTAAATATCTTAAGTATGTCTTTGATGTACTTAGTTTGAGAGATAAATATTCCTTTGTCTATTTGGTAAACTTGTAATCCCAAGAAAATTGTTAGTTCACCCAACATTGACATTCTGAATTCCTTCTTCATTTCAGAAGCAAATTTTACACTTAGTATTTGTAAATTGCTTCCAAATATGATGTCATCTACATAAACAACAATAATGAACATATTTTTATCTTTGATTTTTAAGTAGAGATTACTTTCAGTGGCCCCTGTCTTGAATCCTTTTTGTTTTAAATAACTGTCTAGCCTTGAAAACCAAGCCGTTGGAGCTTGTTTGAGACCATAGATTGCCTTTTTCAGCTTGCAAACATAGTCTCTATTTTTTGATAATAGGAAACCTTCAGGTTGTTCAATATAGACTTCTTCTTCTATTTTTCCATTCAAAAATTCATACTTGACATCTATTTGATATTCTTTAAAGATTTTATGGCTTGAGAGTGCTAGAAACATTCTGATTGGTTCAAGTCTTGCCACTGGGGCATAAGTTTATTCAAAGTCAATCCCTTCTACCTAAGCATACACTTTACATACTAATATTGCTTTGTTCCTGATCACTTTACCATCCTGATTGAATTTGTTCTTGAAAAACCATTTGGTCCTTATAAATTCTTATCTTTGGGTCTTGGGACAAGTTCCCAGGTCTCGTTTTTCTCAATTTGATCTAATTCCTCATTCATGGCTTTGACCCATTCATTACTTTTGTTGGCTTCTATAAAATCCTTAGGTTTCACTATTGAGAGTAGGGCTTGTTCAGTAAATGTTAGTTGCCTCCTTGTACTAACTCCAACATTTTTATCACCTAATATATGTGTCTCCGGATGATTCTTCTGTATCCAAACTTTTATATCAGGTCTTGGGGAGTCTTCTTCACTTTCCTGTGTATCTTTCTTCTTTATTCCTTCTTCTTCATCATGAGTACTTTTGTCCTCTTGTAAGTCTTCATTATTTGTAATTTTAGCACTGTCATGACTTCTTGGTTTTATATCATCTATTCTTACATCTGCACATTCTACAATCTTGTGTAACCTTTTATTGAAACATCTATATGCCTTCTTGGAGGATGAATATCCTAGAAATATTCCTCCATCAGTCCTAGAATCAAACTTGCCAAGATCATCCTCGTTCCTTTTAATGTAACACTTACTGCCAAATACTTTGAAATATTTAACTAAGGCTGGTCTTCCATACCATAGTTCATAAGGGGTCTTTTCCTTATTCACTCCCAGTTGTCCTCTATTAAGTATAGAGACAATTGTGTATATTTCTTCTTTCCGATATGTATCTGACAACTTTGCTTCATTAAGCATTGTTCTGGCAACTTCTTGGACTGTTCTATTTTTCCTTTCAACCACACCGTTTTGCTGAGGAGTCTTTGCAGCTGAAAAATTGTCTCTTGATTCCATGTTTTTCACAAAACGGATCAAACTCATTTGAAGTAAACTCTCCCCCATTTTCTGATCTAAGACATTTGATCTTCATATGTGTCTCATTTTCAACCATTGCCTTGAATATTTTGAACTTCTCAAAGGTTTCTGATTTTTCTTTGAGAAATGTCACCCAAGTCATCCTTGTGTAATCATCAATGAACAACATGAAATAGTATTCCCCTTGTAGGATTTTATTTCTTGTTGGTCCATAGAGATCTGTGTGCACTATTTCCAGAGGATGTGAGGTCATATGTTCTTTTGTTTTAAAACTGGCTCTAGTTTGCTTCCCATGTTGAAAATGTCTATAAACTGAGTTTAGGGGTCTTAAAATTTTAGGTAAGTCTCTTACAGCTTCCTTCTTACTTATTTTGAGAAGATTGTCAAAATTTAAATGTCCCATCTTCTTGTTCCATAACCAGCTTTCATCAACCATACTTAAGTAACATTTATTTTCATTTTCTAGGATGTATACATTGTTTGAATTTCTTATAGTAGTGCCAACAACTCTTCCTAAGTCCTTTTTCCCAATCTCACATTTTTTCGAGTAAAAACCATAGATGTGCACTTGATCACATGTTTGACTTACACTGAGAAGATTAGGCTTGATATTTTCTACTAGTAATACATTTTATGCTTTGATCTTGTTATTGACAACAATTGTTCCTTTTCCAATTATATTGGAATACAAATTGTCTCCAAAAGTGACTTTACCCTTATTATCTTTTAGTGTTATGAATTTGTTTGGGTCACCGGTCATATGTTTTGAACACCCATTGTCCAAGTGCCATAGGTTTTGGTTTTCTGTTGCACATAGAACAATCATGGAAATTTCCTTTTCCCTCCAACACTTCTTCTATTTTGTGTCTTCAGACTTAATTGCAACAGTCTTCCTTGTAGGAGTCATCAGTTTACAATCTCTTGCCATATGTCCATGGTTATTGCATTTGTAACACTCTATGTCATATTTTTGAAGAGGTGTAAAAATGTTATGATTTCCTTTTGGTTTATTGCTTGATGACTTCTTCTTGTATTCAGGAACCTTCCCAAAGGATCTACAATTAAAGGCTTTATGACCAAAGTTATTACAAGAGTAACAGTGACCTAAAAATATATGCAGATGTCTATTTGGTCTCTTAGGCACCATATTATTTCTGTTTTTATCTTGAGAGTTTAGGGACGCATTCTTGCTCTCTTCCTTTTTAACTGGACTCTTTAGTGCTTCAGCATAGCTTTTCTTGTTTCCTCCTTGATTAGTGAAAGAAAAAATTATGGTTTCTTTTCTCTGTGAAAACCCAAGCTAGATCTATCACTTGATGTTATTTGGCTAATCAGGATGTCATCTAGAATCCTTGAGCTATTCTCAAACTTTGAACTGATAGATCCTTCATCAAGCTTTTTCTTGAATTGTATGATTGCTTCTTCAAGTCTCTTAGATTCTTGTATTCTTCTTTTGATTTGTAGGTTTAGGTCACCTCCTCAATCCTTTTGGCATCTAGAAGTTGAGCTTCCAACTCACTAATGATATGACTTGACTATTTGTTCTTTTTCTGCATTTCTCCAGTTCTTCAAGAGTGCTAACAAGTTCAGCTCTTAAGTCTACCTCTCCTTCTACATCTGAGTCACTATTTGAAGCTTGAGTATCTAGACCCATGAATAGAATTTCAATTTCTTCATCTTCACTATCTTGCATGGTGTAGACAATTTTCTTTTTCTCATAAGACTTCTTCTTGTTTCTTGTTTAACCCTTTTTTAATTTTGAGGTTTCTCTCTCATCACTATCATGTTTTGGGTAAGTACATTTTGAAACAAAATGTCCAATTCTTCCATAGTTAAAACATTTTAGGGGTAACTTTGCTTTATATTTCCTAGTACCTTTCTCAAGTTTTTTATTAAAAAAAGATTCCTCATCATCTAGGTTCTCTGATTGGTTTTTGGATGAGGCTTTAAATGATGCTTCTTTTCTTGAGGATTCATTTAGTCCTATTCTCATCTCATATGTAGTGAGAATTCCATGTAGTTCATCTACTGCCACATGGCCAATATCATCTCTTTCTTTTAGGGTGGATAATTTTGAGTCATATTTCATTGCAAGTGTTCTTAGTACCTTGCTCACAACTTCTCCGATCTCCTTTAAATTTCCTCCAAGACCTCTAATAGCATTGACAACCTCGTATACTCTTAGAAGGTATTCCTCAATATTATCTTCTTCTTTCATTTTAAGACTTTCAAAATGCCCTTTCTATGTCTGAAGCTTGGATTCTTTGACTTTATATGCTCCTTCATAGATAATTTTTAACTTATCCCAAGCTTGCTTGTCAATCTTGCATCACATAACTTTTGTAAATACAGAGTTTGTCAACGCACTCAGGATTGCATTTAGGGATTTGGCATTACCTTCATATTGGCCTAGTTCCTCTGGGTCTGTAGGTGTGTGGTCATCTATTTTATACTCTTTCTCATTTGCTTCCCAAACCTTCCATCCAAGGGACATGAAATGACACTTCATTATCACACTCTAGTATGCATAATTTTCTCCTGTGAATAACGGAGGTCTGTTGGTGGCTAAACCTTCATATTTATCCATAATGGTTTTTAAATAGGATCTACCTTCCAGTGGTTAAACTATAGTGAAGGAACCTACTCTGATACCAATTGTTGGATTATCCCACAATACTGAGAGGGCGGGGGGGTGAATCAGTATTGTCTTTTTCCTTTAAAAATAAAAACAAAAAATGAATCAAACATGTTAAGAAACAAATTTTATCATGGAAAACTCAAAGATCAAACCACCAATTCAAACTCATTAAAAAAATGAATCTACAAAATTTCTTTATCTGCTGCTACAGAAAGGATGCAACAACACCCTAAGTTTCTGCCTACTACAATAGACAAGGGTGCTCCAACACCCTGGGTTTTTGCCGGCTACAATAGACAAAGATGCTACAACACCCTTTGTAGACTTATAGCCTACCCTAGTGCCACCCTACCACCCTGGCCTGAATTTTATCAGTCTGCTATCGAACTGCATTCACTTTTGGACCCTGTCACTCAAGATCACAGAGAAGAATTATTTATTTCAATTATTCTGTCAATAAATACCTTCATGCTTCCTACAGATGCATTTCTTCACCATTGTGCCATTTCATTGATCGTGCCTCTTCAAAAACACTTCCAGTTGTGACTTTCCACATTCTTCATTTTCGTAACCATCTTGAGTCGTTGATTTTATATCGGGATTTTTCCTTACCATTGATCTAAGATGGGATACGGTATGTGGTATGCAGATTGTTTAACTATGACATTCTTAAAATGTCTTTCCGCACTTAGCTTTTCACCTCAACTGTTTTGCACCATTGATCTCTTTCAAGCTCTTCGTGATCGTCAATCTCCCAGACAGTGGGTTGCAGAATTGTGACATATCCCAAAATATTTTCGCGATTCTTCGCCTTCTGCTTTCCTCCTTCTACATTCCACTAGAGGACTTTGGGTTGTGGAACTATGACATTTCCCAAAGTCTTTTTGTGATTCTCCTCCTTCTACTTTCCACCTTCCTCTTTCTGGCTTTAGAATTCCACTGGTGGACTTCGGGTTGCGGAAACCCATCTCATTTTAAACTTTGGTTTCTCATCTTTTGCATTCCACATTTTTCTTTTGGGTTTCCACCTTTCAAACTTCGGGTTGCAGAAACCCATATTATTTTAGACTTTGATTTCTCACCTTCTGCATTCCTCATTTCACTTTCCTGTTTTCTACCTTCCGGACTTTGGATTGTGAAAACCCACATTATTCTAGACCTTGATTTCTTGTCTTCTGCTTTCCACCTTCCGCTTTTCTTCTGAGATGTTGAGTTCTTTGCGGGTTCACTCCTAGTCGTCTATGTACGATCTAATGTGGATTGTAGATCCTCACTTTTCTTTGTGTAGAAATCATTCACCACTATATATTTCCTCGCGGATTAAATCCTAACCGTTGATCTACGATCAAATGCGGATTTGTGGATCTTCTCTTTTATTTGTGCGAGAATCATTTACCATCATTGATCTTCTCAAATATCTATCTCCATCGCACGATCCCTTTTTAACCGTTGATTTGTCCAAAATGCAGATCTTTAACTCTGTGATTGAATTGATCAGTGGAACGATCAATCCCTTTTCGTAGCGCTTACGCATAGACAATTTTGATCTCCTATAACACAGTCTCTGCATTCTCCACTCCACACTTTCTCTTCACTCATACACTCAACCTTTTCCTTTGTCATTGCTGAACTCATCCTGCTACCATATCTACTGGTTATTCCTTTGTCATTCGTGAACACCTTTGACATCAATGACAACTATATTCTCAACAAAAGGAAATATTTATGCATTTCTTACACTAAGGGTATTTATGAACTATTAAGGATTGCACCACATAAGATTTGATCCCTCTCGATGCTTGATAGAGCTAGAGTTAAGAAGGATCTATATTGGTTATTTTTCAATGATATTAATTTTGAAATATATGAAATGTAAATATAGTTTAGAGATTTAATTCAATTAGTTGGTGCCACTCTTTGTAAAGTCTTGGCTATTTTGGGAATATCGTTCTCAAATGAAGAAATAAGTGCCAAAACTTTTAAACTTGGGTAGGGAAGATAACACTCCTCTCAACTCTATGGGCTAACCCAATTGGCATTCCAAGTTAATACATATTTGGATAACATATTTAAACATTTTTTTTAATAATTATAAAAATATATATTAAAAAAAAATGAAACTAGTTAAATAAATTATTTTGTATTGAAAGTCAAAATCACAAACAATGGTAGATTTGCATTAATGTTTTTCTTCATATTTTGACGATTCAAGGCATGACTTGGGCCCACTTGATGTAGCATTTTGATTTGAAAAGTCTCTAAGCCCCGCTCAAGGAAAATATGATTTCCCGTTTCCACTTTTAGGGCAGGTATTTAAAATTGTTTATTTATAGGTCCTAGGATTTCTCACCTTTTTGTTGATAGGGAAAACACATTTTTGATGTCAGATTTCAAGTTTTGAAGTTTATTCTATTATTTTGTAGTATATGGTCTATTTAAAATGATCAATTAATTTTGGATGGTGTTAGCACTAAAAGTTGACCCTTGACTGCAAGAAGGACACGTTTAGCACATCTTGAGCTTGAGATAGCTTGGTAAGAAGGTTGATAAGATTGGTTATGTGAAGCAGTTTGGCGAAAAGGTCACAATGATGAAACGCTTTGAGGATTTAAAATCATTATGCGTCTAATATAGTGCATTATGATGAAACGCTTTGAGAGCACCACATAGTGCATTCAAAAGGAGGAGCTAACTAGAACTCCCTCCATGCAAACATTAGCGCCCTTCATTTCCTCAATTAGGTTTAATTAAATGTTCATTGTCTTGAACTAAAAGTGAGATGACTTGAACTGGATTTTAACTGACTTGAACTGAATATTAACTAAATGTGAAATGAACTCAATATTTGACTTATTGTTGATCACTTAGTTAACATGATAACTTAAGTGAGTTCTTCACTCTTAGTGACGTCAATGCACAATTTCTATTATTAACTTTTGCATGGATCTCTTTATTTAACTTATGAATGTTGATTGATGAACATTAAGCTCTTCTTTTTTAACTGATTCCATTCATTAATAGTTCAATAGATGCTTTGATAGAGGAATTGATTGAGGCATTCATATTTTACTGAAGCTTTATAACTTGAGTTCACTCAGACATTTGCATGGGAAATTCAAATTCTCTTTCTCTATGCTTTATCTCATTATCAATAAATAATTAATGCATGATCCATATGCATATTATTTATCCATCTTATCATATCATACTCAAAAGAATTATTCTATACATACTAATGATCATATATATTATAGTCATATGCTAAAGTAATTCACTCTAGGGGTAGTTAAGCCCTAAAGGAGACTTATAACACTCATTTATCATGACTAGAAATATATCAAACAGTATAACCACATCAACAACTGGATGTCCACAGTCTTGATACAACATAAGGCTTCAATCTTGATACAACACAAGATCATCTCCACAATTGGAGATCCATTCTCATAGGGTAATTTCTATGAGAATACTTGGATTGATATTAATCACAAGTCTAGTCTTGATATTACTCACAATACTCAACTTGATATTACTCATAAGATTTACAATACAACATCACCACCTCAATCATATGAGGATACATAGGACCTGATATGAATAATAAGTCTGACTTGATATTACTCACAAGTATGGAGAATGACTCCTGATGTTGTACAATCAACAATCTTGCAGTATATTATTAACTTGAAACTATCTTCAACAGTTTCACAATAAAAAACATCTTGAAAAGCTTCTTCTTGTTTCCCACAAATTTCTAAAGGAGTCAGAATTTCTTTATCATACAAAGGTTGATCATCATTAACATTGGGAGAAACAACAAAATCAAAAGAATATATAATATGTCAATCATTAGCTATATTATTTTGCAAATCCTCCTCTTCAATGAAAGAAAAAGATTCATGTGCAATTGACTCCTCTTCTATTCTTTTAATCAATAATGTATTTTCTGAAATTTTTGGAAATTTGTCATCACCTTTAAGAGGAAGAGAAGCCCTATGTTAGGATTATTAATTCTCCCTTGACCATACTGTCTATTAGATTAATTTTTACTAACTTAGAAACCTTAATTAATTAATTGTGTCCACTAGTACAATTGGGTCCACTTGGCCAAATGGGGACACATGTACCAGTCACTAGAGTCTGGGGAACACTACTACAGGTTAACTGCCACTTACTGCATGTGCATGCATCAGTTTGGGCACCTCCTAGACCAATCCCTACATTTTAGGAGCCATTGAGAGTCCCGGCACCAACCTACTTCAGTTAGTTGGAGTTAATACTAGTTAGTCTCAGTTAGCCCCCGGTTACTTTCAATTAGTTCACAAATAGTTAGCTAGCGCATGTCTTGCATGGATGCATGTGGAGTAGGTGTCGTTTCCCACCTACCACACTCAGTTGCACTGAGTTAACTAGCTGTCACTGTTTGTTTGAGTTGTTGGACATTTGGGAGTTGATCTGTTGGACTCTGATATTGATTGAGGGACCATGAGTTAGAGATTCAGTTAGGTAAAGTCAGATCCACTTGGTATATTCGAATTGCTCCCCAATGCATTCAAATTCTTCTTATTTGTAACCTATTGTAACACCATATTTAAATTGTGAATGATACTGTAAATTCCTGAGCAATATTTGTTTGTTTCCTGTGTGGTTTGTTTTGTTCAGTTTGTATCTTCATTCTCCATTCTTTTGTTTCAAACATGATTAGAACTATCTGCTTGAATATGTAAATGGAATTCAGATTCTAATATGGTATCAGAGCCTTCTCAGGTAGGTTTCATGCTTGTTTCTCCCCATCGAACATCAGAAGCAGCTGGGTTTCCACCGAAGTCCCCTATGATGATTTTCTAGCTCTAGATTTATTCAGAGCAGCAGAGAGGGCGTTTTGAACCCTGAAAGCATGTTCATGCCGGGAGGAAAAGCATGATTCTAACAATTCATATGTTTTAGTGTGTTATTGCAGTGAAATTGACAGGTGCTACATAGCTTGTGTGAAGTATTTGTAGTCTTCCAGCCGGAGCAATTATGAGTTCTCAAACTCCTGAACCATAGATCCTCACAACTTCCAGTTATCTTGATTGGAGGATTGATATGCATCTGGCATTGCGCAAGCATGGCTACCATAGGATCATACATGGATGGGATCCTGAGCCTCATCAGCCGGTAGAGCAGAACAAGTTTCTGAACCATTGTGATGAATCATTTAGGTACTTATGTACTTATATTTCCAGACATCTCCTATTCCACATAGAAGTCTTAAGAAATCCCATAGAATCCTGGGAGAAGCTTGACAGCTTGTTTAACAAACAAGATAAGCTTCAGGGACACATTCTGGAGAATGAGTTGGTATCTTTACATCCCAACAGTTTCGAGACTATTGAGCAATTCTTTACTAAATTCAAGTCTCTAGTACTCCAGTGTAGACAATGCGGAATAGAGTAGAAGGATGAGCAGAATGTCCTTTCCATACTCAACAAACTAGGCCCTGAGTATTGTGTATTTGTTTCCATATTTCATTCCAAGCGGGAAATATTTCCTGATTGGAAGGTTCCTTCCTTAGATTCTTTTTTCGAGTCCTTAATCAAGGAGAAATACAAATTGATGAGAATGGGAGTCATTAAGACCTCTAAAGATCAAGCTCTCCTAGTTTCTGACTCTTCCAAAGTGCAAGCAGAGGGGAAATCAAAGAATAAGGAGTCAAAGGCAGCCGATTCGAAGCCTAAACAAAATCAAGAAACTTACGAAGGGGCCTCCGGCTCTAAGAAGAAGAATTTTGAGAAGAAATTATGTCCCTATTGTGAAAAAGGGTACCATCTTGAAGATCATTGTATGAGGAAGCAACTTGATGAAATGACTTCCCTTCTCAAGCAGCATAACATTGCTTCTCCACAAAGAGAAAAGAAGTCAGAGAATGGACATGAAAGATGTCATGCTTCGAAAGAAGGACTACCTTGGTCTACAACATATTTGATTGATTTTGGAGCCTCCAATCACACAGTGGCCTCTAAGGATCTCTTCTCCTCTCTCAATATCAAATAAGGGCCCATTATTCACATGGGAGATGATTCCCAAATTACTGCAGCAGGAAGAGGCACCGTCAGAGTGAAGCATGGTGTGTTGAAAGATGTCCTATATGTGCCCTCCCTTACATCTAACATGTTGTTTGTTTATGAGATGATTCACACCTACTAACCAAAACAAGTGGTGTTTGGACTTGACTCAGTGGAGATCAAAAAAATATCAACTGGGGAGCTTGTAGTGAAAGGAATGGCTGATCATGCCTCCAGCGCATACATTTTATCTCACTTCATGCCATACACAACTTCAACATCACCACAACTTTCATTCGAAGCTGATGAAGGTATACAAATTCCTTCACTTCCTATTGTAGATTCAGTTTCAATTCCTGACATTCAGATTCAGATTCAAAAGAGGAGTCATCCCAGCACGATCCAGACATTGAGCTTACACCTCAAAGGGATCTAGAGTCGGATATAGCATCTACCTCATTCAAACAACATAAATGGGCTAAGTAGCTCATAGAATCAGCTGGAGATGGTGATGGGGATCCATATGACAAAAGAAGAACGAGGTCCCAGTATTAGAAGGAGAGTGTTGCACTGTCTCACACAGATCCCATTCTTCCTGAGAGGTGTTTTATGATGCTTGGGTCATATCCTCAATCCTTCAAGGAGGCTTGCCATGATCCTAGATGGCAGGAAACCATGGATGAGGAGTTTGATTCACTACATGAAAACCATACCTAGGAACTTGTCTCCTTACCTCCAGGAAGGAAGCTAGTACAGTGCAAATGGATCTACAAAACAAAAATAACTGTTGATGGGACCACAACCAAGTACAAGGCTCGGTTGGTGGAAAAAGGGTACTCTTAGGTCCAAGGCTTGGACTACAACGAGTCATTTGCTCAAGTAGCTAGAATGGACTCCACCAGGATGGTATTGGCCATTGCCGCTTCCAAGAGATGGGAAGTTCATCACATGGATGTGAAGAGTTCCTTCCTCCATGGTGATTTGGAGGAAGAGAGATATATGAAACAACATGAGGGGTTAATTGATGATCCTTCCTTAGTCTACAGACTTAGGAAATCACTGTATGGACTCAAACAAGCCCTGAGGGCATGGTAATCCAAGATGGATTCCTTCCTCATCTCTCAGAAGTTTGAAAGGTGCAAATATGATTGTAATTTCTACATGAAGAAGGAGGGGGTTATTCCTTCTAGTTGTATTGTATGTGGATGACTTGCTTATTACTAGTAGATATGTTGCTGGATTGAGTAGCATCAAGTCTTCTCTTAATAAAGTATTCACTATGACTAACTTAGGACTATTAAGACAGTTCATCGGTCTCGAAGTAAGTCAAAATACTTCGGGAATCATTATATCACAATACAGGTATTCATCAGACATGCTTAAGAGATTCCACTTGGAGGATTTCAAGGCGTCCCCCTGTCCTTTTCTATCAGAAATCATGCTTGAAGAAGGTGGTTCCACACCTTTGGTGGACAACACTCTCTATAGACAACTCATTGGAAGACTTATGTATCTCACTCATTCGAGACCAGACATATCCTATGCTGTGAGTGCTGCTGCCAGATTTATGCAGGAGCCACATGAGCTGCATTGGAAGGCATCAAAGAGGATCTTGCACTATGTGCAGGGTACTATTGATTATAGGATCCACTATGCTACTAAAGAACAGCTGGATCTCACAGGATTTACAGAATTAGATTGGGCAAGATATGGAAATGATAGGAAATCCACCTCGGGTTTTGTATTCATGATTGGATCTGGGCCAATTTGTTGGTCCAGTAAGAAGCAAGCAGCACTTGTACTTTCTTCAGCAGAAGCAGAGTATCAGGGAGTTGTGAATGCATCTATTCAGGTAGTTTGGATGCATGACATCTTGACAGAGTTTAGGATTTAGAATTCACCTACATTAGATCTTTATTGTGACAACGAGAGTACAATCAAGATCTCCAATGATCTTGTTCAAAAACATAATACAAAGCACATAGAGGTTCACATGCACTACATTCGGGAACTGGTGCATGATAGAACCATCACACTGCACTACTGTCCAAAAAAGGATCAGATTGCAGATATTTTTACCAAGTATTTTACCAAAAATAGATTTTCCTTTCTCAGGTCTCTTTTGGGCATTAAGGATTGATTCTCAGTTCCTATTTTGAGGGGGGTTTTCCCAAGAGGTTTTCCTACCTCATTTGTATTATGTCTCTTAGATTGTATATTAGGTGACCTATGGTCTTGTTACTAGGGCCCACAATCTTCCAAGTTAGGATTAAGGGGGGGTGTTAGGATTATTAATCCTCCCTTGACCATACTATCTATTAGATTATTTTTCCTAACTTAGGAACCTTAATTAATTAATTGGGTACACTAGTACAATTGGGTCCACTTGGCCTAATGGGGACACATGTACCAGTCACTGGAGTGTGGGGAAAACTGCTAGAGGTTAATTGCCACTTACTGCATTTGCATGTATTCATTTGGGCACCTTCTAGACCAATCCCTACATTTTAGGAGCCACTGAGAGTCCCAGCACCAACCTACTTCAGTTAGTTGGAGTTAGTACTAGTTAGTCTCAGTTAGCCCCTAGTTACTTTCAGTTATTTCACAAACAATTAGCTAGCACATGTATTGCATGGATAATGCATGGATGCATGTGGAGTAGGCGCCTTTTCCCACCTACCACACTCAGTTGCACTGAGTTAACTAGCTGTCACTGTTTTTTTGAGTTGTTGGACATCTGGGAGTTGATCTGTTGGACTTTGATATTGATTGAGAGACCATGAGTTAGAGATTCAGTTAGATACAGTCAGATCCACTTGGTAGATTCTAATTTCTCCCTAATGCATTCAAATTCTTCCTATTTGTAACCTATTGTAACATCGGATTTAAATTGTGAATGATACTGTAAATTCCTGAGCAATACTTGTCCATTTCCTGTGTGGTTTGTTTTGTTTAGTTTGTATATTCATTCTCCATTCTTTTGCTGCAAACATTATTAGAACTATCTGCTTGAACATCTAGATGGAATTCAAATTCTAATACCCTATGCTCAACATAATCTTGAATATGACTAACAAGTATAGATGAAAGAGTTCTCTTTCCTTGATATTCTTCATGAATAAAATAAAAATTTGTATCCTCCTCATTAGAAAAATCTCTTTTATCCATACTAATTGAAGAATCAACCATTATAGGAAGAATATAAGATTTAACCTCCTAACAACAATGCTCAAAAAGAAGATCAACATAAAAAATATCTCTTACATTGATCATGGAAATATGCATGAAATTATTTTAGTGAAGATACGCTAGAAGGAGGAAGAGCTCAATACCATTCTCGAGCATCTCCTTCGACTGAATACATGAACATTTTAATGAGCACATCCTCATGATAGATGTTCTTCTGATGCATATGCTCATGAAATTGCAATAAGTGTTAGACATGATTATATTTCACACCTTATTTAAAGTTGGGAAGACGATCTTTCCATTCATCTACAGGAGGATCGGATTTGGAAAGCCGGTAATAGTTGAGAAATTGAATTGAGAAAACCTTCGATCTAGAATAACTTCCATGTCTTTGATATCTTGGACCAGTGGAGTCTCCTGCGGATTCTTCCTTCATGGGGTCATTAGGTAAAATATTGCAGTCATTATGTCACCAGTCCTTGTTCACCATCAAGAACTGGTTGTATTCGTTGTGGTACAACTTAGGGAAGTATGTCTTCTTTCCTCCGATCCCCGACAACGGTGCCAAAAGATGTTAGCGCTAAAAAGTCATCTTTTGACTGCAAGAAGGAAAATTTTAGCACATCTTGAGCTTGGGATAGCTTGGTAAGAAGATTTATAAGATTAATTTTGTGAAGTAGGTTGAGGAAAAGGTCAAAAGGATGAAAATATTTGAGGATTGAAATCAGTATGTGTCTAATAAAAAGAGTGACATTTCATAGGTCATTGGCATTCAACTCAAAGTCCAGACCAGACATATACATAAGGGAACACAGAAAAAGGAAATAAACATGTGGGTAAGGAAACCACATATTCATGAGAAGGTATTCTAAACTCAAATAGTGTTTAAAGTCTGGAACCATGCAATTTGAAAAAAACTCCCAAGATTGCAGGCAATGAACAAAAAACTATGACTTCCATTAGATCTAAAACTTGATAGAAATGAATGCATTGCAGTAACCATTCCTTCTTTCAAACAAGAAAAGAACCATAGAAAAGAAAACACAATGTAACGAGTAAATGAATGATCATTGAGCATGAAATATTCATTGTTGTATTAGTTGTTAGAAAATATAAATAACCATTACTCCTTGTATGCATTATGATTCCTTCTAAGAGGAAGATCTCGAACCCCTCTTACATTCAATTTACGAGTTTGTATAGAAAATATATCAAGTCCTCTCCCATTACAATCTTTTTGAAATAGAATTTATGATCACAAAATAACAAGAATCTGGAAACTGATTTTGGAAGGTTGATCTGGAGATAATCTTTAATTCTCAGATAATGTGGAGTTGATGCTTGAAAACATAATTAATTTTATTGACTCCTAATACTTTCCTCTGAATTATTTTCAAACAAATATGGTACAAATTGTTAGACTGTTGATTTAATGCTTTAAAATGTTCAATTTATGGAATTGTTTAACTAAAAATGTGGATTTGGATGTTGATTAGATGCATTCAAATATGGAGTTGAACTATGACCACTCTTTATCCTTATCCTTATATAATATGCGTTGAATACGGTTGGGAATCCACGTGGAGTGATGATTGGGCGTTTCAAAACTAGTTGAAACAATTTTTTGGAAAATGTCGCCTTGAACAGACCCAAATTTGGGCCTAAACCACTACGGAATTTTAAAAACCGCTTGTAGTGAGACTAAATGGCCCAATTATGGAAGTGGGTTTTAAACTGTTTTTTATAATTCATCATTAGTTGCTTGGATTTCAATCCCAAACTTCGATGCTTTGAAAAAGACGAGAACTGCCAGTTTGCACATCTTTTTAACCATAAACTTATTTTCACATAGGTGGATGGCCATGGTCATTGGAATCAAAGGTGGTGGGAAGTTTTAATATAACAAGCATCCTTTAACATTGATGAAATTTTGCAGCTAGCTCAATATTGATGACTCATTATGTAGCGTTTGTATATAAGCAGAATTGAACTTTCACTAGATAATAAGATCTCATTCTGTAGCGTCGATACATTGGAGAATTCAGGATTACACTGAAGAATCATGAAACTATTGAACCTTGATAGAATAAAATGACTCTTTGAGCCACCTCTTACATATGATTAAAGCATAACCAAACATCTCCACAAACTCTGAAACTTTTATAAGTCATGCAATCAACTTATCAAAAAGAGTCAAACTAAAGCAAGAATTAGAAAATAACAAGAAAATTGGGCAAGAAATTAAAATAAGATTAGGAGTTAGACTAGAAATAGGGTCAACATGCATAAGATTTAAATATGACAACCCTGAAAGGCTTTGTCTCAGGTAAGTGGGAAAATTTTAGCTAGTAAATTTGAGTGCTAATAGATGGATCGAGGACAAGATGATGGATTGATGATTTTTCTTTGGTTCTATAAGGATTATGATGTATTGAGGTGGATTTCAGTCAAGATGGTGGATTGAGGATTAATTTAGGATATCATCATGGATTAAGGATTCGATGATGTTGGCACATATCACTCACATAGAGTTTTTTATTTTGTCAATATTTTCAAGAGTTTGGTGATATTTTGATGGATTTTGAGAACATTGGTATGGTTGGATGGTTTTCCACGTTTTGGCATTTGAGGAAATTTGAGGACTTAGTTTGTTTTCAACCTACATTTTCCACCATCTCCTTTTGTTCCTGGTTATTCTTGATCTTCTTTCTCCTTTTTATTATTGCCATTATAATGTAAAAGTTTATAACATCTTTTCAAGCCACGTTAAGAAACCAATGATATAAAAAACTTCTAACATTTAAGCATAGGTTGGAAACTTCAAATAGACTAT
Organism: Pseudotsuga menziesii; assembly: GCA_001517045.1. Taxonomy (NCBI): domain Eukaryota; kingdom Viridiplantae; phylum Streptophyta; class Pinopsida; order Pinales; family Pinaceae; genus Pseudotsuga; species Pseudotsuga menziesii. Next base: position 44,642 of record LPNX011088154.1, read on the forward strand.
CCAAAATATTCATCTACTATAATTCAAATATAATTTCGTCATCTCCTAAATCTCCTTGATGATATCCAAAATCCTTTTCCTAAATGAATTCATGCTAAGGCCTAGTTGGTGGAGGCTTTTCACATTCTTGATCCTTACAGGCACAATAACCCCTAATGCTCATTCCACCTTTGAAGGTATAGAAGTATCTAATAATGATGATTAGAACTGCTATTATGAAGAGCATATTCGTTGCTAAATCTTTTGATTTTTTATCTATTGTTTTCCCTTCCATTGCTATACTTTTTTTATAAGTAACATACACAAATACCAAATTCCCACACTTTCCACACACTTATATGTGCCATGTGAGAGATAGAATTCATGTGATAAATCACTATGCCATTAATGTTAATGCATCAATATATGCAAATATATTACAAATTGATCATTCTAAAAATTTGTATTCACTTATTGTTTTATTAGATTTCACAAGGGCCTTACTCTTCATTCATATTTCCAAGTTTCTCAACCTATTACAAGTACCAAATGGCCTCCTAAACCTATGTCTACATGTACCTAAGTTTGTGATTTTAATTAAGTTGTAAAATGTTTCCCTTATGGAAGCATATGTCCTATGTGATGGTTGGAGCATTGAATCTTTAAGAGGTGTTCAACATGTATGATGAAAACACCATCCTTTAGATTTGAAGTCTAATGTATTCCACACAGAAAACACACATTCACCGTTATATTCACACATTAATCATTCAAAGTTATTGAAGTTCAGCTTAATGTTATTCAAACTATGCAAAATTGGCTAGATTTATAGTTCAGAAAAAGTGCTTGTAATATATTCCATTCGAGTTCCCCATCATAATGATCATATTTTCAACTATATTCATGTGCCCCTCTTTATGTTGAGAATTTGCAATGGGACAAAGAACTTCATTTGATGGTAGAAAAGCAAAAAGATAAAATAAAAGTCAGAACGTGAAACACTTGGCATAGAACTTCAATCTCATACTCATTTCTATGCACATATACGGATTTTCCTTGCCATTGGTAATTATCCATGGCAAAATATTTTTCAAGTGAAATCAAGATTCCAAAAAACAACTTTACATTCACAAAATAAAATAAAAATGTAGATTTGAACAGGGTGATTATACATAAAGTTTATATTCTTAATTTATCTGGTATACATTTATGTCTATTTCCTTATTAGATTTTAATATTTTGCTCTCTCAAGATAAAGCTTGATTTCTTAACTTTATTATTTCTTTTTCATTTTTGCAACTTCATCTATTCTCAATTACATTTTTTAACAAATGCTTAGCAAACAATCAACATTAAAGATTACCCCAGTATTATCTCAAGCACATCAATATGTTTTCAAAATATGCAATTGACATTATTTTAATTTCAAATTACAACATTTCAACATCTCTACAATATAACGGCATACTTTTTGTACCTTAAAGTGCATTTACCAGTGACACTAACCATATAAATATGAATAACATTTTTTGAAACATTGATTTAATTTGCATGCCTTTTTTATTATTTTTTCAAGAGTTTTGGTGTTACTTTTTTTAAGCATGTAGTGTGGTCTTTCACTTTTTATGAGCATGATTATGGCAGAAAAATCACATTAGATGATTTTAAATAGAGTTTTATATGACATCTCTAAATTAAATCACCGATACACAATATATTCTATAAATAAAACAACATCAACATGACATGAAAATACATATAAATATACATGAATGATATCAATGTGATATACATCAACATCAACATGATATGAGAATGCATAATATATATCAAAATATCAAAATCAATGTACATTCCAAGTCAAATATAAAAGTAAATTGTATATGTAAAAGATACATAGAAACAATCAAATATATGCATGTGATCAATAACTACTATGAATTAGTTGGTCCACCACTAGATCTTGATACATCAGTTTCTCTACTCCTAGATTCAGAGGCAACAATACCTCCACTAGATAAAATTGTAGAGTGAAACAACTAGTAAATATATCCACCATAAGCTAATTCGTTTGATGCAATCATCACATCTATAGTTCTAGTGAGTGGAGAAAATTCCATAGTTGGTCGATAAGCCTGTGAAGGGGGAGAGTGTGGTTGGTTGGATTGTGTAAGAGGATAAGGTGGTAGATCAAGTTGTGGAATGATGACCTATGGGAGAGGAGAGCGTAGTTGGTAGTCATGTGGAAGAGGAGAGGATGGTTGGTTGACTCCATGAGGAGGAATGTGGTAGATTGATAGTCTAGTGATTGGAAACCCCTTGAAAAACAAACAAAAAACTACAAACTAATGGGAAGGCCATCCTCCCAAGAAAAATAAACTACAATGATCAAGAGATCAATAAAAACTTCACAAAAAAACATACCACCTAATCAATATAGGTCTCTATAGTAAAGAATATACAGAATGTAATAGAGGGCGACATTGTCCATTCAAGGTGTACGGGTCACTGTCATACCATACGAGAGAGGAACCTAACATATTTTGCATCAATTGAATAAATATGCAACTGACCACCACTAACCTAGAAGTCACCAGGGGAAATCATGTCCTCATTGACATATCGCTAAAAGTATGTCAACTTCCTATTTCCTAAAATGCCAAGTGGGAGCTTGGGGAAATGGGGAAAATCCTCCCCTCTCCTAGGTAGACCAATAATAAAATAGATTTCCTCCTCTATGGGGAATAACCACAAATTGATATCGACCCTGAATGCCTACCTGCCATGACCCCAACAACAAAGTGAACTTCCTTAATAAGAGTGTGTTCCCCCTAAGGGATGACGCCTCCTAATAAAACTTGAGGTGGCCAATATTCTTCAACAGGGAATGAGTCTCTAATATAGTGAGGTGAGGGTATGGATCCATCTCCCTCTTCAGGGCCTCCCATATCCATGCACAGTTGAATGGGTTGGTGAACTAATGCCAATGCTCTTGTTGTCACCTTGGTTGCATTCACACACAACTTTCATTATGCACATACACACACAAACACACGTATATGTAAATCATAAAAATTATATTAATCACATCACTATTAATCTACGATTAAGAAATATAAAATAATCACTTGATATTTGAAAAACCATCCTCAAATAGAGGAAATGTGAATATACTGCTAAACATTTTGAATAGGCATCATTGCATTTTCTACCAAGCTATACATGAAATGGTCTCATATGTGCCACTCTAAAGAATATATGTCTCATATGCCTAATTTATTAAATTGGTTTTTTTTAGCAAATGTTTAAAACTATTGGTGCACCATAAATAAATAAAAAGCATCATTTACAGTGCATACAAACATAAAGCACACCACCTATGGTGCAACATAAAAAATATATTACATAGTTGATGCTATGTGGAAATTTAATAGCTGATATTGGAGTTCTCTCAAATAAGTGCATTGGTATCATTGGTGCTCATAAATCAATCTAATACATTAATTGCGGTGCTTCATTTAAATTAAGAGCAACGTAAATGGTGTATCGTTTCTTGTTTACCTTAAGAGAACAATTAATAGTGTGATATAAAATCTATACACATTATCAATGGTGTGTGGAATTATAATATATGTTATCTATGCTTTTGCAACCGAGGGAATTGGCCTATTCTAAAGATTGTCGATGCATCAACAACATATTGATACACCACATATGGTGCGTGAATTTAATACAACTCACAACCACACTATAACTTCATAATTAATTACAAGGTTTTCTTGTGCGATTATGATATCCCCTTGTTTATAGTGCTTTCATATATACTTAAACAACACACTCTAGTGTAAATTTTATAGTTTTATGGTGTGCTTGTCATATTATGAAGCACATTGACAAGTGCCCTTGTATAATAATGCACCACTACATAAAACTATATGGATGAATTTTATTCTTTTCCAATGCTTTTCTTAATTTAATCAATATTGTTAATGTTTCTTCAAAGTGTTATCAAGAGCATCGAATGATTGTGTTCCTAATGTTTATTTTTATTTTATCCAATGTATTTATAATATCCATAAGCACCATAAAAGATGTTTTCAAATATACTTAAACAACATGCTCTAGTTTAAATTTTATAGTTTGCTGGTGTGTTTAGCATATCAACAACCACTATTACTGGTGCTCTCATATGTTAAGTTGTGCACTAACACAACCAAGTGTAAGGGTGACCTTTTATTCGTTCTAGTGCATTGTTAATATTAGTTAGAACCATGAAAGGATTCTTTAGAAATTATCAAGAGCATTGGATGAATGTGGTCCTAATGTGTATTTTTATTTTATTTGGTGCATTTACAATATTAGGATGCACTAACACCAATACATCCATTAACCCATTGTTGTTAACGGTTACTTTGTTTATGTTGATGCACCATTATTGAGGGGCATGTTGGGCCAATAAACACATAGTTTATGGTGTGCCCTTCGTATTAATAAGCTGCAAGTTATATCATCTTTCCATATCATTCAAATAAGTAGAATTATACATTTTCCAAAATAGAGTGTTCCCCTTATAGAGTAGCAATATGATCCAAATTGTGGCATGAATAACACTGTCATAGCCTAAAAGAAATTGAAATTTGCGGTGCATGCCATGTCAAAGTTTGATAAACGATATTTGGCTGTTTGTTGCTGATGACAAAAATATATATTTTTCAAAGGGATATATTTCAACATCAATTTTTTTTAAAGAGGATGCATGTAATTTTATCTAGGTTGAAATTCCTTTCCCCAACCATTGCCACTTCACCTCACATCTTGTCATTATTGCGGTTACATCTGTCCCATTATAAATGTCAATCCAACAACTAATTAGTAACACTAATCCTTATTTGCAAAAGTCAAGCCTCCCACCATACATTTCTTCATTCGTCCATCCTTACCAACCTCAATTCTCACCTACCATTTTTGTTTCAAACATTGAATTTTTTATCTTGCTACAATTATGTGAAACCCTTGTGAATCCCAAACAAATTATAGTTAGAGAAGGATGTTACCTTCAATGAGAAAGAATGGTTAGTTCCCTTTTCTATTGGTTTGGAGGACACTCATAATATATTATTTGACATAACTGTATTTAGTTTTATTAATTAATTTTGGCCTCCTCTCTCATAATATATTTATTAATATTTTATTTCGTTATTTATTATTAAATTAATTAATATATTATATTTATTAATATAATATTATTTATTTATATTGTTCTATATTATCAATAATTCATTTACTTTTGTTCTAAATATTGAAAGTGTTTAAAGCACAATTTATACTTTAGGAAAACGCTAAGTTGTTAAACAATGAAAAAAGAAGTTTGGCACCATCTTTTTTAAGCAATAAAACAAGTCCCAATGAGAAAGTTCCTAAGTTAGTAATGTGAGTCGGTTTCCAAAAGTTTGAGTGCATATAAGACATTTTTTAAGTCATAAAATCTCTTATGACTATTCAATTTCATTTCACAATCCCTAGGAGGTGGCCCTAGCTATCAGCATCAAATTCCAAGTATCACTTACCATGGGATTTTGGACTTCCTTAATAGATACAAATTATTTTGTTGGTAAAGTCGAGCTTTGGGTTTTATAGATAGACAGTCTTGTAACGTGGCAAGCATTGGAGTGGACGTTGAGAATACCACGCTTTCACTAGACGCATCACAAAATATAATCTATGGTGAATATTCAATTTATATACGTCAATCAAGTGCATAATTAAATTTGAAATATACATACAACAACAAGAATAATGCCCCACCATAAACCTTATGCAAATAAAATTTGTGCCATAAGAGTGTTTATGGGGACACCTTGTAGATATTTTAAGATGGGTCATTGTTCTTGCTTTTCTTTTTTATTCATTGGACATTGTAATTTAGGTACTTTATTTTTTGATGTTCAGGGAACGTTAACCATTATCATCATCATCATTTATTTGTATTTATTTAAATATAAATATGGTAAAGAAAATAATATATTTTTATGAGATATATAATAAAATAGTATGCTGAAGAAAGTTTAGAATGAGGTGGTGTAATAAAATTTATAAGACAAATAATGTAAAATATGAAAAATTGTGATTAATAGTTTTTGGGAAATTTTGTAAGTTGTTTACCAATTGCATAGTGAATTAGTGTATGAAAATTTTGAGTGAATTAGTGTATGAAAATTTTGAGTGGAAAGCTACTAGATAGTGTTATAGCAGGTAATATGAGAATTCTGGAAAAAGTAGTATGGATAGTCAACAATAAATTTTGTAACCATTTTGTTTAAGAAGGTTGTTAGTTTGGTCACAACTTTTTTTTACAATAATACAAATCCCTGTTTTTGTTAAAAAAAATCAATTTAATGTGTAAGTATTTCGTGATTGTATGCAAGGGTTGAGTTAAAAAGAATTGTATTTAGTCGTAAAACATGCCCTCTCATATTTATTTTGATGAAATAAAAAATTTAACTAAAATTTAATTTATTTTTACTAAACAAAGTACATTTGTAACAATATGACTCTATTTTTAGAAAAATCTTTACATTTGTAACAATATGATAGTAATTGTTGTTTTTTTTTGCAAGCTAAAGTAGGAATCTATTAATTATAAAAAATAATACAGCTTTACATTGTCAATGGTCAACCAAAAGGAAACCCGAGCACATACAAAACAATAGATTGTAATTAAAAGTTCTACTTGTTGGCCTAATATTGATAAAACAAAGTATGCGGTTTGTTATGAACTACACATAACTATGATTTCTAAAAAAGAGAAGCTGAGAAAAAACTTCCCTAGTTTGCATTATCATCATAAAGATGGGAATTACCATGGATTTCATCTCACTTGATGTATGAGAATATGATTTTTCAAATTAGATCTTAGTGGCGGAGTTGTATAGAGTGATGAGCTTGGCTTCAAGGTTCCTATTTTGTTCCTAGATTAGTCGATTATGTTCCTGCAGTTCCTCCATCTAAAGGAGGAGTTCATTGCACTCCTCATTTATATCCAAGAGAAATTTTCCTAATAGAATTTTAATATGCCAGCATAACACAATTGTTATGGTATTTATGTCACGAGATAGAGTGGTTCCAGGATCTAGGATCCATTACCCCATTTTCTTCTTATTGATGTATCTAGGGTACAGTCCCATTTAACTTTCACCCTTTCCTCTACCTTTTTGAGATTATGTTGGATACAAGAGGGGGTAAGGTGAAAGTAGGAGGCTTTTTATCTCCCTTCCTCCTTTATGACTCGAGGTTGAGAGACAAAGACGTGTCCTCTCCGTGAACCTCTTCCCCAAAAACCTCTTTCCATCGAGGAGGAAGGGAACAAGTAGATAGATGAAGAAGGGGTAATATACAGTTTAGCTCACTAAATTTTTGCAAAAGGGTATGATAGAGAAGGGCTAAGAATGGGAAAACCAAGAGGTCAAGCTAAGGAAAATATAGAGCCAGGGTTAAGACAAAGTTCTTAAATGAGGTGCAGAGACAAAGAGAAAGGGAATGTCGAGCAGAGGAGCCATAATTGTTGACATGGATGAATCAACATCTAGAGAGAAGAATTAGTCGATCTCCAATCTCTCATAATAGCTAAGAAAGACCATAAAGCAGAGAATAATTCATAGGGGAAAAGAAAAGAAATGTTGTTGAGACTGACCTATCTATAAAACGTTTGAAATGTCGAGAAGTTGAACTACCTGCAGAAAGTTTTTAGGTGTGTGTACCACCCTTTTTTTCTAGGTGTGTGCATTATTCACAGTTTCAATGTTTGACAAATTGATATTCTAGATGAGTTGTTTGAAGGCTAAACTGTTAGCCTCATGCCTTTTGATTCTTCCTCATTCTTCCAATAGGGTTGTAATTAAGTTGAAGTCTCCTCCAATTATCTAATAATGGCTTTCGGTGATGGTTGGAAACATTTTGAGGGTATTGAGGAAGCATATTTTATCTTGTAGAGTTCGTGTCCCATAGACCTTAGTAATACACCCTATGATTGTTGTCCTCATAATCTAAAATTTTGTTGAGAGGGTGTTTGTGGTGGAGAATTAATTTGTTTGCTCAATTTCTCTATGGTCCTAGAGCAATATTATCCATCCTGCTATACCTCTTGCATCTATGGTCATAGAGTGGCAGTATTTCCAAATATACTGAGCTATTCCATGAAGGTTGTCCCCTAAGCATTTGGTTTCTTGCTCATGTGTGCATATTTCCTTGAGTCAACTAGTTTGGCTCCTAAATCCTTGAGAAGTTGGTTGTTGGTCTCCCTCTATTTTTTTTGTTAATATCCTAGAGGTTTCCTTGGATCTTTGGGAGTTGTAGTTTCAACACCTAAAGAGGTTGAAACCTAATTCGTCCTCGTGGTTGAGGAGTTTTGCTTTGATTATATTCAGTGAATGCATCTTTGAGTAGGTAGCTCTACTTCAGAGTAATGGAATGCAACACAATAAAACTAGCAAATGAATGATCGTTGAGCATGAAAGATTCATTGTTGTATTAGATGCTGGAAAATATACATAAACATTACACCTTGTAGGCATTATGATTCCTTCTAAGAGGAAGATCTTGAACCCCTCTTATGTTCAATTTACAAGTTTTTAGAGAAAATATATCAAGTCCTCTCCCATTACAATCTTTTTGAAATAAAATTTATGATCACAAAATAACAAGAATCTGGAAAGTGATTTTTGAAGGTTGATCCTTTGCATTAAATCTGGAGATAATCTTTAACTCTCAGATAACGTGGAGATGATGCTTGAAAACATAATTAATTTAGTTGACTCCTGATACTTTCCTCTGAATGCTTTGCTAACAAATATGGAACAAATTGTTAGACCGTTGATTTAATGTCTTAAAATGTTCAATTTATGGAATTGTTTAACTAAAAATGTGGATTTGGATGTTGATTAGATGCATTCAAATCTGGAGTTGAACTATGACCACTCTTTATCCTTATCCTTATATAATCTTCATTGAATATGGTTGGGAATCCACGTGGAGTGATGATTGGGTGTTTGAAAATCGATCGAAACAATTTTTTGGAAAATGCCACCTTGAACAAACCCAAATTTCTCCTAAACCATTGCAAAAATTTAAAAACCACTTACAAGGAGATTGAATGGCCCAATTATGGAAGTGGGTTTTAAACTGTTTTTTATAGTTCATCATTGTTTGCTCGAATTTCAATCCCAAACTTCGATGCTTTGAAAAAGACGAGAATTGTTAGTGTACACGTCTTTTTAACTGCGAACTTATTTTTCACATAGGTGGATGGCCATGATGACTGGATTCAAAGGTGGTGGGAAGTTTTAATATAACAATCATCCTTCAACATTGATGAAAATTTGCAACAAGCTACATATTGATGACTCATTCTGTAGCGTTTGTATATAAGCATAATTGAAGTTTCACGAGATAATTAGATCTCATTCTATAGCGTCGATGCATTAATACATTGAAGAATCATGAAACTCTTGAACCTTGAAATAACAAAATGACTCTTTGAGCCACCTCCTACATATGATCAAAGCATAACTAAACATCTCCACATACTCTGAAACTTTAATAAGTCATGCAATCAATCAACTTATCAAAAAGGGTCAAACTAAAGCAAGAATTAGCAAATAACAAGAAAATTGGGAAAGGAATTAAAATAAGATTAGGAGTTAGACTAGAAATAAGGTCAACATGCACAAGATTTAAATATGACAACCCTGAAAGGATTTGGCTCAGGTAAGTGGGAAAAAATTAGCTAGTAAATTTGAGTGCTAACAGATGGATTTAGAACAAGATGATGGATCGATGCTTTTTCTTTGGTTATATAAGGATTATGATGTATTAAGGTGGATTTCATACAAGATGGTGGATTGATGATTAATTCATGACAGCATCATGGATTAAGGATTCGATGATGTCGGCACATATCACTCACATAGATTTTTTTATTGGTTAATATTTTTAGGAGTTTGGTGATATTTTAATGAATTTTGAGAACATTGGTATGGTTGGATGGTTTTCCATGTTTTGGCATTTGAGGAAATTTGAGGACTTAGTTTGTTTGTGACCTACATTTTCCACCCTCTCCTTTTTTTCCTGGTTATTCTTGATCTTCTTTCTCCTTGTTATTATTGCCATTTTATGTAAAAGTTTATAACATCTTTTCAAGCCACATTAAGAAACCAATGATATAAAAAAATTCTAACATTTAAACATATCTTGGAAACTTCAAATAAACTATCCAAAATATTCATCTACTATAATTTAAATATAATTTCGCAATCTCCTAAATATTCTTGATGATCTTGAGAATCCTTTTCCTAAATGAATTCATGCTAAGGCCTAGTTGGTGGAGGATTTTCACATTCTTGATCCTTACAGGCACAATTAACCCCAATGCTCATTCCACCTTCGAAGCTATAGAAGTATCTAATAATGACGATTATAACTACTATTATGAAGAGCATATTCGTCGCTAAATCTTTTGACTTTTTATCTATTGTTTTCCCTTCCATTGCTATAATTTTTTTATAAGTAACATAAACAAATATCAAATTCCCTCCCTTTCCACACACTTATGTGTGCCATGTGAAAGATAGAATTCATGTGATAAATCACTATGCCATTAATGTTAATGCATCAATATATACAGATATATTACAAATTGATCATTCTAAAAATTTGTATTTGCCTATTATTTTATTAGAGTTCATAAGGGCCTCACTCTTCATTCATATTTCCAAGCTTCTCAACCTATTACAGGTACTAAATGGCCACCTAAACCTATGTCTACATGTACCTCAAGTTTGTGATTTTGATAAGTTGTAAAGTGTTTCCCTTATGGAAGCATATGTCCTTATGTGATGGTTAGACCATTGAATCTTTAAAAGGTGTTCAACATGTATGATGGAAGCACCATCCTTTATATTTGAATTTTAATGGATTCCATGCAAAAAAATGCACATTCACCGTTATATTCACACATTAATCATTTAGAGTTATTGAAGTTGAGCTTAATGTTATTCAAATCTATGTAAAATTGTCTAGATTTATAGTTTAGAAAATGTGCTTATGATATATTAAAATAGATTTCCCCATCATAATGATCATATTTTCTACTATATGCATGCGCCCCTCTTTATGTTGAGAATTTGCAATGGGTCAAAGAACTTAATTTGATGGTAGAAAAGCAAAAAGGTAAAATAAATGTCAAAACGTGAAACACTTAGCATTAGACCTTCAATCTCATACTCATTTCTATGCACATATATGAATTTTTGTTGCCATTAGTAATAATCCATGGCAAAATATTTGTCAAGTGAAATCAAAATTCCAAAAAAACAACTTTACATTCAAACAATTGAAAAATGTAGATTTGAACACTGAGTGATTATACATAAAGTTTGTATTCTTAATTTCCCTTGTATACATCTATGTATGTTGCCTTATTAGATTTTAATATTTTACCTTCTCAAGATAAAGCTTGATTTCTTAACTTTATCATTTCCTTTTCATTTTTGCAACTTCATCTGTTTTCAATTGCATTTTTTAACAAATGCTTAGGAAACAATCAACATTAAAGATTACCCCACTAGTATCTCAAGCACATTAGTAAGTTTTCAAACTATGCAATTGACATTATTCTAATTTCAAATTACAACATTTCAACATCTCTACCATATAACGACATACTTTTTGCACCTTAAAGTGCATTTACTAGTGACACTAACCATATAAATATGAATAACATTTTTTGAAAAATTGATTTAATCTGCATGCCTTTTCTATTATTTTTTCAAGAGTTTTGGTGTTACTTTTTTTTAGCATGTAGTGTGGTCTTGTACTTTTTATGAGCACTATTATGGAAGACAAATCACATTAGATGATTTTAAATAGAGTTAAACATTATATGATATCTCTAATTTAGATCACTGATACACAATACATTCTTTAAATAAAACAACATCAACATGACATGAAAATACATATAAATATACATGAATGATATCAATGTGATATACATCAACATCAACATGATATGATAATGCATAATATATATGAAAATATCAAAATCAATGTACATCCCAAGTCAAATATAAAAGTAAAATATATATGTAAAAGATACATAGAAACAATCAATATGTGCATGTGATCAATAACTACTATGAATTAGTTGGCCCACCACTAAATCTTGATACATAAGTTTCTTCAATGCTAGATTCAGAGGCAACAATACCTCCAGTAGATAAATTTGTAGAGTGAAACAATTAGTAAATATATCCACCATAAGCTAATTCTCTTGATGCAATCACCACATCTATAGTTCTAGTGAGTGGAGTGAATTTCACAGTTGGTCGATCAACCTACGGAGGGGGAGAGTGTGGTTGGTTGGATTGTGCAAGAGGATAAGGTGATAGATGAACTTGTAGAATGATGACCTATGGGAGAGGAGAGCATTGTTGGTAGTCATGTGGAAGAGGAGAGGATGGTTGGTTGACTCCATGAGGAGGAATGTGGTATATTGATAGTCTAGTGATTGGAAACCTCTCAAAAAACAAACAAAAAAACTACAAACTAATGGGAAGGCCATCCTCCCAAGAAAAATAAACTACAATGATCAAGAGATCAATAAAAACATCACAAAAACAACATACCACCTAATCAATCTAGGTCTCTATAGTAAAGAATATACATAATGTAATAGAGGAAACGAATGCATTGTCCATTCAATGTGTACGGGTCACTGTCATACCATACGAGAGAGGAACCTAACCTCTTTTGCATCAATTGAATAAATATGCAACTGGCCACCAATAACCTAGAAGTCACCAGGGGAAATCATGTCCTCATTGAAATATCGCTAAAAGTATGTCAACTTCCTATTTCCTAAGTTCCAACTGGGAGCTTGGGGAAATGGGGAAAAACATCCCCTCTCATAGGTAGACCAATAATAAAATAGATTTCTTCCTCTATGGGCAAGAACCACAAATCGATATCGACCCTGAATGCCTACCTGCCATGACCCCAACAACAAAGTGAACTTCCTTAATAGGAGCATGTGATCCCTAAGGGATGACGCCTCCTAATAAAACTCGAGGTGGCCAACATTCTTCAACTGGGAACGAGTCTCTAATATAGTGGGGTGAGGGTATGGATCCATCTCCCTCTACAGGGCCTCCCATTTCCATGCACAGGTGAATGGGTTGACCAACTGATGCTAGTGCTCTTGTTGTTATCATGGTTGCATTCACACACAAATTTAATTAGGAACATACACACACACAAACACACATATATGTAAATCATAAAAATTATATTAATCACATCACTATTAATCTCCGTTTAAGAAATATAAAATAATCACTTCATATCTGAAAAACCATCCTCAAATAGAGGAAATGTGAATATATTGCTAAACATTTATAACAGGCATCATTGCATTTTCTACCAAGCTATACATGAAATGGTCTCATATGTGCCACTCTAAAGAACATATGTCTCATATGCCTAATTTATTAAATTTGTTTTTTTTAACAAATGTTTAAAACTATCGATGCACCATAAAAAAATAAAAAGCATCATTTATAGTGCATACAAACATAAAGCACACCACCCATGGTGTGACATAAAAAGTATATTACACAGTTGATGCTATGTGGAAATTTAATAGTTGATATTGGACTTCTCTCAAATAGGTGCACTGGTATCATTGGTGCTCATAAATTAATCTAATACATTGATTGCGGTGCTTCATGTAAATTAAGAGCAACATAAATGGTGCAAAGTTTCTTGTTCAACTTAAGTGCACCATTAACAGTGTGATATAAAACCTATACACATTATCAATGCTGCGTGGAATTTTAACATATGTTATCTATGCTTTCGCAACCAAGGGCATTTGCCTATTCTAAACATTGTCGGTGCATCGACAACATATTGATACACCACATATGGTGCGTCAATTTAATACAACTCACAACCATACCATAACTTCATAGTTAATTACAAGGTTTTCTTGTGCGATTCTAATATCCCCTTGTTTATAATGCTTTCATATACTTAAACAACACAATCTAGTGTAATTTTTATAGTTTTATGGTATGTTTGTCATATTATGAAGCACATTGACCAGTGCCCTTGTAACAAACTTAAATAATAACTATATATATAT
>LPNX011088154.1:59187-150768 GCA_001517045.1 Pseudotsuga menziesii
TTCCATTAGTTGATTATTCAACCTAGTAATCATTGAGAATATTCGGATACAGATATTACAGCGCTTGTATAATAAATAGTGCACAACTAGATAAAACTGTATGGATGACTTTTATTCTTTTGCAATTTTTTTTAAAAATTTAATCAATATTGTTAATGTTTCTTTAAAGTGTTATCAAGAGAATTGAATGATTGTGGCCCTAATGTTTATTTTTATTTTATCCAATGTATTTATAATATCCATAAGCACCATAAACGATGTTGCTTTCAGATATACTTAAACAACATGACCTAGTTTAAATTTTATAGTTTGTTGGTGTGTTTAGTATACCAACAAGCACTATTACTGGTGCTCTCATATGTTAAGTTGTGCACTAACACAACAAAGTGTAGGGGTGACTTTTTATTCCTTCTCAGTGCATTGTTAATATTAGTTAGAACCATTAAAGGATTCTTTAGAAATTATCAAGAGCATTGGATGAACGTGGTCCTAATGTGTATTTTTATTTTATTTGGTGCATTTACAATATTAAGATGCACTAACACCAATACATACATTAACCCATTGTTGTTAATGGTTACTTTGTTTATGTTGATGCACCATTATTGAGGGGTATGTTGGGCCAATAAACACATAGTTTATGGTGTGCCCTTTGTATTAATAGGCTGCAAGTTATATCATCTTTCCATATCATTCAACTAAGTAAAATTATACATTTTCCAAAATAGAGTGTTCCCCTTATAAAGTAGCAATATGGTCCATATTGTGGCATGAACAACATTGTTATATCCTAAAAGAAATTGAAATTTTGTGGTGCATGCCATGTCAAAGTTTGATAAACGATATTTGGCTTTTTGTTGCCGATGAGAAAAATATATATTTGCCAAACTGATATATTTCAACATCAATTTTTTTTAAAGAGGAGGCATGTACTTTTATGTAGGTTGAAATTCCTTTCCCCAACCATTGCCACTTCACCTCACATCTTGTCATTATTGTGGTTACATTTGTTCCATTAGAAATGTCAATCCAAAAACTAATTAGTAACACTAATCCTTGTTTGCAAAACTTAAACCTCCTATCATACATTTATTCATTCGTCCATCCTTACCAACCTCAATTCTCACATGCCATTTTTGTTTCAAACATTGATTTTTTTTTATCTTGCTACAATTATGTGAAAACCTTGTGAACCTCAAACAAATTATAGTTACAATACAAGCATTAGAGAAGGATGTTACCTTCAATGAAAAAGAATGGTTAGTTTCCTTTTCTATTGGCTTGGAGGACACTCATAATATATTATTTGACATAACTGTATTTAGTTTTATTAATTAATTTTGGCCTCCTCTCTGATAATATATTTATTAATATTTTATTTTGTTATTTATTATTAAATTAATTAATATATTATATTTATTAATATAATATTATTTATTTATATTTTTCTATATTATCAATAATTAATTTATTTTTGTTCTGAATATTGAAAGTGTTTAAAGCACAATTTATACTTTGGGAAAACGCTAAGTTGTTAAACAATGAAAAAAGAAGTTTGGCACCATCCTTTTTTAAGCAATAAAACAAGTCCCAATGAGAAAGTTCCTAAGTTAGTATAATGTGAGTCGGTTTCCAAAAGTTTGAGTGCACATAAGACATTTTTTAGGTCATAAAATCTCTTGTGACAATTCAATTTCATTTCACAATCCCTAGGAGGTGGCCCTAGCTATCCACATCAAATTCCAAGTTTAGCAAAACGGTTTTCACTTCCCATGGGATTTTGGACTTCCTTAATAGATACAAATTATTTGGTTGGTAAAGTTGAGCTTTGGGTTTTTACAAATAGACAGTCTTGTTACGTGGCAAGCATTGGAGTGAACGTTGAGAACACCACCGCCTTCCCTAGAATACCACGCTTTCACTATACGCGGCACAAAATATAATCTATGATGAATATTCAATTTATATACGTCAATCGAGTGCATAATTAAATTTGAAATATACATACAACAACAACAATAATGCCCCCACCATAACCTGATTTTGTATTGGTCAATGCAAATAAGATGTGTCCCATTAGAGTTTTGATGGGGATACCTTGTTGATATTTCAAGATGGGTCATTGGTCTTGCTTTTCTTTTTTTATTCATTGGACATTGTAAGTTAGCATTACTTTATTTGATTGATGTTGATACATTGTGGAAGGAAGTTTTTTTTTAAATGAACATAATATATTTTTATGAGATACATACTGAAATAGGATGTTGGAGAAAGTTTAGAATAATGTCGTGTAATAAAATTTATAAGAAAAATAATGTAAAACATGAAAATTGTTTTTTTTTTAAATTCTAGAATATAGTGATTAATAGTTTTTGGGAAATTTTGTAAGTTGTTTACTAATTGCATAGTGGATCAATGTAAGAAAATATTGAGTGGAAAACAACTAGATAGTGTTCTAGTAGGCAACATGGGAATTCAAGAGCAAGTAGTATGGACAGTTTATATTAAATTTTGTATTCATTTTGTTTAAGAAGGTTGCTTGGTTGGTCATAACTTTTCTTTTTTACAATAATACAAATACATGTTTTTGTTAAAAAAAATCAATTTAATTTGTAAGTATTTCGTGATTGTATGGAAGGGTTGAGTGAAAAGGAATTGTATTTAGTCGTAGAACATGCCCTCTCATATTTATTTTGATGAAATAAAAAATTTAACTAAAATTTAATGTATTTTTACTAAACAAATTACATTTATAGCAATATGACTATATTTTTAGAAAAATGTTTACATTTGTAACAATATGATAATAATTGTCGTTGTTTTTTTTGCAAGCTAAAGTAGGAATCTATTAATTATAAAAATAATACAGCTTTACTTTATCAGTGGTCACCCAAAAGGGAAACCCGAGCACATACAAAACACTAGATTGTAATTAAAAGTTCTACTTGTTGGCCTAATATTTATAAAACAAAGTATGCAGTTTATTATGAACTACATGTAACTATGATTTCTAAAAAAAAGAAGCTTGAAAAAATTTCCCTGGTTTGCATTATTGTCATAAATATAGGAATCACCAGGGATTTCATCTCACTCGATGTCCAGGGATATGATTTTTCAAATTTGATCCTAGTGGAGGAATTGTATAGAGTGATGAGCTTGGCTTCAAGGTTCCTATTTTGTTCCTAAATTAGTCGATTATGTTCCTACAGTTCCTCCATCTCAAGGAGGAGTTCATTGCGCTCCTTCTTTATATCCAAGAGAACTTTTCCTAATAGAATTTTAATATGACAGTATAACACAATTGTTGTAGTATTTATGTCACAAGATCAAGTGGCTCCAGGATCTAAGATCCATTACCCCATATTCCTCTTAATTGATGTATCCTGGATACAGTCCCATTTAACTTTCACCCTTTCCTCTACCTTTTTGAGATTATGTTGGATACAAGAGGGGGTAAGGTGAAAGTAGGAGGCTTTTATCTCCCTTCCTCCTTTATAACTTGAGGTTGAGAGCCAGAGTCGTGTCCTCTCTATGACCCTCTTCCCCAAAAACCTCTTGCCATCGAGGAGGAAGGGAACGAGTAGATAGATGAAGAAGGGGTAACACACAGTTTAGCTCACTGCATTTTTGAAAAAAGGTATGACATAGGAGGGCTAAGAATGGGAAAACCAAGAGGTCAAACTGAGGAAAATATAGAGTCGGGGTTAAGACAGAGTTCTTAAATGAGGTGGGGAGACAGAGAGCAAGGGAATGTCGAGCAGAGGAGCCACAATTATTAACGGGGATGAATCAACATCTAGAGAGAAGAATTAGTCGATCTCTAATCTCTCATAATAGCTCAGAAAATACTGTAAGGTGGAGAATAATTCATAGGGGAAAATAAAAGTAATGTTGTTGAGACTGGCCTATCTATAAAGCGATTGAAATGTCGAGAAGTTGAACCACCTGCAGAATTTTTCTAGGTGTGCGTACCAATTTTTTTTTTTTAGGTGTGTGTATTATTCACAGTTTCAATGTCTACTAGATTGATATTCTAGATGAGTTTTTTGAAGGATAAACTATCAGCCTCAGGCCTCTTGATTCTTCCTCAATCTTCCAATAGGGTTGTAATTAAGTTGAAGTCCCTTCTAATTATCCTATAGTGGATTTTGGTGACGGTTGGCAATATTTTGAGGGTATTCAGGAAGCATATTTTATCTTTTAGAGTTCGCGTCCCATAGACCTTAGTAATACACCATATGATTGTTGTCCTCATAATCTAAAATTTTGTTGAGAGTGTGTTTGTGGTAGAGAATAAATTTGTTTGCTCAATTTCTATAGGGTCCTAGAGAAATATTATCCCTCCTGCCATACCTCTTGCATCTATGGTCATAGAGTGGCAGTCTTTCCAAATATACTGAGTTGTGCCATGAAAGTTGTCCCCTAAGCATTTGGTTTCTTTCGCATGTGTGTATATTTCCTTGAGTCAACTAGTTTGGCTCCTAAATCCTTGAGAAGTTGGTTGTTGGACTCCCTGTATTTTTTTTGTTAATCTCTTAGAGGTTTCCTTGGATCTTTGGGAGTTGTAGTTTCAACACCTAAAGAGGTCGAAACCTAATTCGTTCTTGTGGTTGAGGATTCCTTCTTTGACAGAAATTAGTGCAATGCATCTTTGAGTATCTATCTCTACTTCAGAGGAATGGATGCAGTCCCCACCTTTCACAAGAATCAACAATTCCCTAGAGATCTAGCTTACCCAATTCCATTTCCTTGTCCTCTTCTAATTCCATAAGCTCCTCATCTTCTAAATTTGTTTTATTGACTTTGTTTGTTATGTCTTGAGGGACCAAGTCATTCTATTGAGATCCTTTTATGGGCTCTAGATGTTCAATCAAATTGGTCAATTCCTATGATTTGAACGTTTTCAGGAGCTTCATGGGTATTGCCTATATTTTTTTTAGTTGATAGAATTTTAAAAATGTTTTTGGATTTCATGTTATTTTGGGTTGCCAGAGGTGTGGGTTTTCGACCTTGTTTCTTGAAGTGACTTTGGTGAAGCCATTAGGATTTTAGTGAGCATTCATGTATGGTTGTGAATTATCTTTTTCAATCAGATAGTCCCTGAGTAAGTACTCATGTTCATGGCACATGCAGCATCGAAAATGAACATGTTTGTAATAAATGGTTTGCAACCAATCATTATGCTAATGAATGAGAAATATTGAATTCGGAAGGCGTTATGACATATCCATATATGTGCATATCCTATAGTAAGAGGTGTAACTCCCTTTCCTAGTGACTTACAATGTTTTTATGAACGTACCTAAGGTGTTTCATATCCCCTCTAATGTTTTCTCATTCTAGAATTCTTGGGTAGGGAATACATCCATATCCAAACCATGGAAATGGATAATTCCTCCTTATGTGGGCTGGAAATCTCCTTCAAATATCTAAAAAATAGACTTGTCGAGTTGAAAAAGTATGGGCCTCCTTCAAAGACCCACTCTTTGTCTTCCAAATTGGAGGAAATTGTTGTGAAACACATTTGGCCCCTAATTTTAGATCTATTTGTCCCTTTGGTTTCCATTTTGTTCCTATCCAAGGATGAGAGCTATCTTTGAGGGCCATAGGCCCATAAATTTCCCTATTAGGGCATGATCTTGCTTGAACTGTAGGAACTTACTATGGGTGAGTTTACTTCATATTTGGGTATTTTAACAGTCATTGAATACATTTTCCACTGGCGTGAGCCATTTGTTTCGAATACTCTAGGCCTGACTTAGTTCCCATTGTTTCATGTTGAGAGTGTGGTTTTCGTACACCTCTCCGTCCATATTGCTCTACCTTAGTGTAGGTTTGTCCTTTTCCCTTGTCTCCTTGGTGCTTGCTAGGTTTTGGAGAAGAGAATAATGCTTCTTTGTAAGAGGGAGCATTGCTCCCTCCCCCTAAAGCTTCCCCGTGGTCCAAGGATTGCAGTCGAGAGAGTTTGAAACCATGGCATAGATTGCAACCCTAGCAACAATTTTGTTTCTTCCTCAACACCATTTGCTATCAATATATTCTACCATCAATTACTGAGGGTAAATGTTGAGTTCCAACAAATTGTTCCTTAAATTAATCACAAATTGCATTAGCATTGATAGTAATTGCATTGTTTTTTTTACTAAAGCATGTAATTGATATTATAAAAGGTTGGAAAATCAGTAATAGTTTATAGTAGTCCAAAAATAGCAACATAATTGTGTTGAGTGTTTCTCTTCTATGTTACAACTTTTAGGAAGCCTGATTCTTTCATATAAAAACCTATATCTACTATACCAATATATACTCTAATGTATTGGCTGAGCAATATTACAAAAAACATAACATAAAATGATACTTTTAATCAGGGCTATTACCATTATGCATGACATGAGGATAAACTTCTTCTTAACCTTCCTATCCATTAGAGTTGGAAACATCCACTATGGCATGAGGAGGTTGCAAAACCAAATAATCATTTACACACCTACTCCCATCTTTTCGAGTGGCCCTAGACTAATTTGTAGTCATTAACTCATGATGACGATCAAGGGTGGTAATCATATTCTACACCTGGTATCCAGAAGCATGGATATGCTCTTCTACATCTCGCAAATAAGTATCTAAACCAAAGGTATGGGAGGTAATCTAGTGGATGGTTGCTAGAAATCCAACAAGATGAGAGTTCATCCATGATATGTTTCATTTTATTTCTCTTATGTCTTCTTGGACCATGATGCTCTCCGAGATTTTATCTAGTCTAGATTCCCATTCCGTCTCCATTATAGAAACTATGGCCACTTCCCACCAACATCTTACTACCTAAATTTTACCTCTAACAAACCAAATTTCTTGCTTATATATTATTTCTAAAATCGAATCCCAGATGCTACCATAATTATTCCAGTCACCCGTGAATTTCTTGGACAAACAACCATTCCTCGTACAAAGTGGAAGGCAATGCCATCCCAAATAAACATAGTCACCATTACCTTGTCACTCCCCTCTCCAATTTCACTAAGCTCGGAGTGATTTCTGTGAAGGTCTGTCCCAAATTCATTGATGAATTGGGGAGATAATGCCTTATTGCCACATCTCTTGTGTGGTTGATCTATGGCGAGGCTTCTCAAAGGGATTTCCATGCCCAGAGGCATGTGATCCCTCGTTCTCTTTCCTTGGTTGTTGAAATGATGGTTGTTCACATTTAGTTATGTAAGGATCCCCATTAATTAAATGGTATGTGGCATCATATCACAATGGATTTGAATCATACATAAGATACCGTAGGGGATCCAATGAGTTATATGCTGGCCCCCATTTTTTATAATTTTTCCACTAGCAAATAGAGTTTCCTTGTTTTCTAAGATGTTTTCCTTCGATTTGTTCTCACACTTGATGTGAAATAAATAAATTTCATAGATATGTTGTAGAATGACAAGAATGTGATTATGAAGGCTCCCAACAATCCTATTGACTAGTTATTCTCTTTTCCTGGTGCGTGAAATCACCAAGAGGGAGTCCTCGAGAATGATGACCTTTTGAATTACTAGAGAAACAACGAAGACTAGCCAAATATAAAGTGCATGAATCTCTGCGTGGTTGTTGGTTTCTCTTCCTAGGCCCCATTAATATGTTAAGACTGTATGTACACCAGGATCAAGAATGAACCCATCCCCGCACCTGCCTACCTAAGGATAGTAATTGCATTGTTAGGAAGAAGCTTTTATTCATTTTTTTAATAAACACATTTCACAAACTTCCAAAATAAATCTCTCACTTAGGAGGTAAGGTAAGTTAGAGTAGCGTAAGGTTATATTGGTTTTGAGTTAATTTCAATTTTGGGTTAGTGGGGTTATAGGAGTTATGGGGATATGGATTAATTAAAAAGGAAATGACACATGGGTATCAAGAAAATAAAAATGTATTAGTGCCCTCAACCAAACATACAATGCTTTACTATTATTCCCTACATTTAGGCACATTCATGTAAAAACAATGCAGTACACATGTGTGCTTAGAACGACATGGTACATGCAAAAATAAAGAGAAGGGGGCATTCATACCAAGCATGTTATGCTAGTTCAAACATGGTGATTTTATCTTAAGCATGTTATCATATATCAATATAGTTAAGAGTTAAATTAGTGTTCTTATATGTGTATGAGGGCATGTATGAACCTCATCTTGCGCTTATTTGAAAATTCTCATATGTCAAATTAAACGTTGTTGTGGAGATATTATATATTGTTATGAGGGCATGTCCAAAGCCCTTCTTTCCCATTCAAATATATTGTGTACTCAACTGATGTCAGTTCAAAATGTGTTTGCAATACTCGTTCAACATGTACTTTTTGTTCAAGCATGTTGTTTACACAACAATGGGAATATACCTATTTAGATTATTGTTTAGGTCAATATCATTTATGCACTTGGTTTACCATGTTCTTTTGGTTCATGCATATTGTTAACCATGGGAATATATGCCTTTAACATGTGAGATCATATACCAAGTTATAATAAGTTGATTGTGATATGATTTAAGATGTAATATAAGTTAATATTAATGAAATAGAAGATGTAGATTTGTATTTCTGCATGGATAAAAAATAAATCATCATGGAAAAACTAATTATAATTGAGAGAGATATGTAAACAATATGCTATAAGTGAAACCTCAATGATGGTTACATATGGCATATCATTTTCTATGCATTGAGGAAATAAAAGATACATTCTTTGAAAAATGTGTAGTAAGTTATCATGTGAGTCAAAAAAATGTGTATTATGATTAACTAACATTAAATTAATATAAGTAGTAGTATATTAAGAAAAATAATATACTACTAACTGCGATGCTAGATATTAGTAAAACTTAGATCTAGTTGATATTTATGTCATGATAAGATCCATGTTTATAATATTATTTATAAATTATATATTTTTCATTCTATTGTTATGTGATTATTTAGTAATTTCTTTGAATTATTGATTGCCATAAAGTTGTGTTTGTGTGTGTGTGTGTGTGAATTGAGATGTATTGTTACTTGATCCTTGGTGGTGTAAGTTCCCTTTAAAGTTTGAGAATGATAGAGGAAGACCTAGTTCTGTAGCTCCATTTAACAATAATGGAACACAATCAAAGTCATAATCCCATAACATAGTTAATATTATATTAATTTGTCAAGATAAGGTTTATACGGTTTATAATGAGTAATAATTCCTTGAATAAGTTACTATTATGGTTAATTTCACCCATAAGGATAGAAAGTTGTAAATTAGTGATAGGTATAACATACATGATGACATCCATATTATTAAACACATCATATATAACTTGTTCCTACTTATTTAGTATTCTACTTTCTTCAAGTAAAAGTTGTGTTTTAAACTTCTAGAGATAATATTCAATGCAAGAGAGAAACACTGAGATTTAAAGCAACCAATTATGGTTAATAATAAATATATGCAGAGAAAGTTATCCAATTTATTTAATAAGATAAAAGTATATAAGAGGCCTATATCATAGTGATATTATACTCTCTAACAATGTTAATAAAATCAGATGACCTTGGAACACACAAAATGGTTAAGTGAATGCTAAACTACCATATGAAGCTATTTCCTTCCTACATATGGAAGGTAGGGATATATGGTGGTACATGTATCTTTGGAAGTGGCATTGTACTATAAACATTAAATTATTTTGTTGGCTTTCTCTTGAAAACAAATTGTTCACCTAGGATAACTATATCAACAACGTGGGTGTTGGCCCAAATATATGTTTGATGTGTTTTGAGGAGGAAGAATCTATTGGCCACATGTTGGTGAATTGTTCTTTTATAAAATTAGTCTCAAAGGAGGTTAAGAAGGTTTTGACCATTCATGGAAATTGGGATTCACAAACCTTTGAATCTAGCCTAAAAACTAGGTTGATGCTGTCACCAATTATAAATATTTGTCCATGTTTGTGAGTTGGAGAGTGGCTGGACAAAAATTATGCTCTTTTTGAAGACTCTGCAAAATTTTTACACGGAGTGTGTTCTAAAATCATCATCTCTTACAAGGAAGATTATACATATCTAAAGTTTCAATTAGTTAGAATTCTTCCAACACAAGTTATTCCTATGGATTTTCCTATAGGACATTTTGATGGGGCTTCACAAGATGGTATTTGTGGAGATAGTATGACAATTAGATTTAGAGTTAATCATATTTTAAAATGTGGATGTGGTACTAATACAAGGGAAAAGTGATAGCTCTATGGGGCTTGTTATATTTTGCAATACAAAAAGGAATTTCTAGAATTCATGTGTTTGGTGATTTAAAAGTCCTTGTAGACTGGGTAAATGAAAGTATTTCTTGAGGTGGCTTCTCTTGAAAACTGATTGGAAAGGATTAGACAACTCAAAACACCCTTTCATAATCTTTTTTTACTCATGTATATAAGGAATTGAATGAGGAAGTTGACTATCTTTCAAAGTGTGCACTTAGGTAGGAGGAAGGTGTTCTCCTTTATGAGGAACTGCAAAATAACTCAGTGATTTCACTCGGCACTATTAAGTTGATGGATGCTTACATTAGTCTTTGGTGATTTTTTGTTATGCTAGAAGACTATAATAGTTACATAACTCGTTTTGTTTTTGAAGGTTCTGTTGAAACTTTATATTTAGTTTGTATTGAGGATTGTTATGCTCATATTTTTCAGAAAGTATTTTTTCTTATGTCAAAGTATGTTTCTATATTTGTAAAGAATGAATACCAGAAAAGACTTCGGTATGCAAAATATTTTATTGGAAGTTTAGCTGAAAATGGCTAATAGATATCTATGTAATCTTTGATTCAAATGAATATCAATATGCATGTTTTTTTTCAAGTGAAAAAAAGCTACCATTATTGTTGATTTCACATATAAACATATTTACTGATAAGAATAGCATACATGATGATATCCACATAATTACAAAAAACACATTTACGCTTGAAGGAATTTCTCTACACAAACATATTGACCTTCGATTTGACTCCTATCCATTGATATTTGTTAGACAGGCATTGCAACATCGTTCATCGTCCATTCCTTTAAAAATTTCAATTGTCAACATCTTTGAAATGGTGTTTTTTGAATTCCACCATGCATCCTCAAAAAAATTACAAGAAATACCAAATATGTTTGTCCTAAGCTAACAAATAAAAATAGTCTACACAAGTTTGAACACAACCTGACAATTTTATGAGTTTTACAAAAAATTGTTAGATTCTACACTAATTTTGACCAGAAAGAAGGCACAGTTTCATAGATTTGGAGGCCTATGGGGAAAATTTAAGGCAAGGTGGAGAATTTTGGGGGAATGAAAGAGTGAAAATAGAAAACTAAGAATATGTTGCTTGTTTACCAAATGTTACAGCTGATTTTACCACACATGGTAGATCACACATTTATGGCCTTCCCTATCCCTCTACAGACTCTTTGGACCCCATGGACTATTTTTGTACCTTTGATGTTTCCAATATCATCCCTAAAACACCTGTTATTTGCCATACGCGACTTTTAAACCCATTCTCGCGTATATACGTGGATATAACCCCTAAACCCACGTACGTTGGGATGTGTGCAAAAGGCCAAATATTTTTGGAGTTTTCCTTGATGTGGATCCGAGTCACTTGTCTCTTGGCCTTCCATATGCCTTAAGATCGCTCGTATTTGACCTTCCATTACCCCATTGAAGCACTATATAAGGAACCCTGTGGATACATTGAAAGAAGAGGAATTGAAGAGCAAGAAAACTATAGTCCATTGTTGTCGTAGCTTGCTTATACTTGAGTCTGCATCCCTTTGTCCCTTGGAGCACTTGGTGTTCTTCCCAAGCTTGCATTTGCTTGTGAGCTTGCTATCGAGAGATGGAGGATTGTGGTGGTGGAGGCCTAGATGGAGGACTTAGTTTCTTTGGTTCGCAGACGTGCCGACAGAGGTTGTCATTCTTGTAATCTCTGATTTATATTAATAGAAATATCTTTTCCTGTCCAATGATGTGCATTTAAATGAATATTTAATCCATGGACGCTTTTAATTGCTTATACATTATTGATTATATATGCTAGAGTAGGTCTAACACCATTATATATCATGCTTGTCTTGTTTGTTGATTGTTGACAGAGCAAATTGCTAACACAAGCGGGATTGGAAAAGCTCAACAGGGATCTACATCAACCATCCGGAATAAGTTATGTTTCGAGATCCTTTAGTGTTAGATGTTTTATTTCTCTTGCATATTGGGAAGGGATTTATTTCTGCGGTTACCCTGTCTATTGTGGTACACCCCAAGCCATAGGAATTTTTCTCTGTAACAGAATTGGTGACTCTGCTGGGGAGTTCCTAGTCATTTCCTTTGGCGTTTTTTTCGGCATTCAATGTTCTTGAATTGCTCTGATTTCTCTATTTCTGAGTCGGGTCTAGGGGCATGTTTTCCTAGTAGTGTCTTATAGGAGTAAATTTTGTCTCAGCTTGTATATTTGCCTTCTTTTTTATCACTTTTTCTTCCTATACACAGGTTTTGCCTTCATAGTCGCGTGTACACGTGGGTTTTCCTGGAATAGCCACGTATATACGTGGATTTTCTGTAGACATTCGTGTATGCCCTGAGTTTTTCCTTTTTGGGAAAGATTAAGTGTTGTTGGGTGAGTTTGGATGATTGATGAGTCTTCTTGGATGCTTCTGGAGTCTATATACACCTCTGTTTCTAACAAGAGATGCTTTTTAGTTTAAATTTTTGAAAATGTTCTTGTCATTCCATTTTCTATTTTTTGTTTTGGGATTAGTGCATTAGGTATATTTTACCTTGGTGCTTTGCTTGGGTGTTGTCTGGTAGTGCTTGCAGATTCTAGGGGTTGTAGAGTCATATTTTTTCTTTTTATCTCATTTAGTTCAAAAAATACAAAAACATTATCTTTTTGCATCATTA
The DNA here is from genome assembly GCA_001517045.1 of Pseudotsuga menziesii. Classification (NCBI taxonomy): domain Eukaryota; kingdom Viridiplantae; phylum Streptophyta; class Pinopsida; order Pinales; family Pinaceae; genus Pseudotsuga; species Pseudotsuga menziesii. The sequence goes on from LPNX011088154.1 coordinate 72,147, forward strand.
TGCATTGTTTGCATTTTTCATTTGCATGGTACTTGCATTAGGTTTGCTTGGAGAGTATTAGTCAGATTTTCATATAGGAATGATTGCATATTCATTTGAAGAAAAAAAATTGCACTTCATGTAATAGCATACCCTGTTCCTCATTTGACACAATGAATTTGCATTGATTGTTAGGTGTGCATTTTACTTCTTGTTGTGTCATAACATCATTAGTTGCATGACCATTTGCCCTTTTGAGTAATAAGCCAATTAAAATCAATGCATAATAAAATGAATTACACTCTTTTATTTTATAGGGTGCACCAACAAGACTAGATTTTAGGGTCTTGGAATAGTTCATTGTGAGTAAATTCTCCAAGACCACTAAACAAAACATTTATGTGTCTGTCTAGTTGAGAGTGTGAAATTCATTTATATAATTAGTGTTTCTCAAGATCCTCCTCTTACAAGGGAGTTAAGCACGAGGCAGTGTGAGCGGTTATGATTGGGATGACCCCTGGTTGTAACTGAGTAGCACCGGATATATTTCCAAGATTGTATTCATATCTGGGAGCTCTTTTGAGAATTTTGGGCTTTGCTACCCTGCCCATACGATCAATCCCGCCTGCGGCTGTCCGCCTAAGCATTGATTATATTGAGGTGACCTTAGTTTCCTTACCTAGGTTATCAAGGGGGTACTTTGCAGAGGTTATTCTGTAGGTGTCCTGGCCAGGTAGGGGTCGGACAGTACAATCGCTATATGCGTTGAAGCTGAGGGCCACTATAATTGGTTATGAACCTCCACTTGTTGTGTATGGGAGTCTCAATCCTCTCTGAGGTGAGACATACTTGCTTCATTCGGGAGCTCACATATCCCACCCTTGTTTGCTTGTGATTTGGATTTACATTTTATAGGTGTATGCTCTGTGCATGCTAGTTTTCCTAAGGTTTGCGTAATTAGATCGAGTATTTTCATTTCTTTTGAGACATTGTGGATTCGAGCACGATGCTTCGTCGTTCTCGTCATTTAGCAAGAATTCCACCTTCCACGTCTCCTCTTCCCTTGGGAGAGAGAAACAGATAGTCCGGGCGGACTACTTCTCGCTTTGATTCACACACTATGGGAGATCACGAGGATGAGATTCCAGAGATGTCCTCTCCACCTCACAAGGTTGGGGATGAAGATCCTACTCCCGTATATGATCCTTCACCGAAAATACCTTCACACTCTGGTTATGATCCCTCATTCACAGGTCGCCAGTATTGGTTACCAGGCAATGAGACTCATTATGAACCCACAAGCACTAGTCATGTTCGATATGGCATGTCTGATATCCCTACACCCAATTCAACACATCATATCGAGTCGAAAGTTGTACCTAGCACTACGCCTGGGGGCACTCCTATTCCTTTCCATGCGGAGAGATTTGGGAGCACTAGTCACATTGCACCTTCCATCCCAGTGGTGGAAGCAACCTCACATGCCCATCTGAGACCTAGTGTTAGTAACCATATGTGGATACCAGAACCGAAACAAGTGACCATTGGGAACACCACTTACATCCCTTCACATTTCCCTTTGTCCTCGAACCGTACTCCTTCGAATGAATTTTTGACAACCCTTCCTCCCCCTCATTCACGTGGTCCTTCGGGTCAGAATATCGCTACTAGCCATGTTCGTACTGCGACTTATTGCACGGTAGTATCTCAGAGTCAAGTACCTCCTGTTGTGTTGGGATGTCATATCCCTATTTCTAGATCGTCTTATGGTCCATATCAAGGAGTTCCCCATATCGCTAACTATGGACATTCTCATGGGACATCCCATGGGACACCTTATGGAGCTTCTCATGGACAGTCTTATGGACCATAGTATGGAAAAAACTATCAACCCTATGGGTACGGGTATCAACAACCTGCTTACTCTTCCAATTATGGCTTTGTAGCACCACCTAATCAAGGTACCCCGCATCACAATGCTTCCATGTAGCCCTACACGAGTCAAATGGGAGGAGGTTATTATGGCCAAGGCCATGGTATTTATAGCAATCAGCCCTACATGAACCAGAACTATCAGGGAGCATGGCATAGATCAGCTCAACCTAGGCTCCCTTTCCTCGCAACGTTGAACTTACCTAACTTATCGAGACTTATGAACGATCCAGTATATCATGACTCGACCTGGCTGGCAGTCCCTAACAAGATTCCTTCATACATTCCCAAGTTCAAGGGTAAATCTAGAGAAGATCCTAGTGAGCATCTCACTACTTTTCATCTTTGGTGCTCTTCTAATTCCTTACATGAGGATTCAATCCGTTTGAGGCTATTTCAACGCACCCTCACCGGGCCTGCAGCGAAACAGTATATAGAGTTACCAAGGGGGGCATACACTTTATTTGATGACCTTGCCATGACTTTCCTCAATCACTTTCAGCTACCCGTACGTTACGACGTCGGTACTGAGCTCTTGTCAAAATTTCGACAAGACAAAACCACACATATCTCGGATCATATTCAAGAGTGGCATAGACGGAAGCGGTTGATTAAAGCCTTTATACCACTGAAATTTCTCCTTGAGTGGTTCCTCAATTCATTGTTACCTTACATCACAAAGGATGTTTCTACATCTGGAGTCCAAAACGAGGAACAAGCAATATTTAGGGCACAAGAGTTGGATTTGATTTATGCTCAATCTAGAATTTTTTATGAGATTATACCTAATGCTCCATGATCTAGTTTCGATCCCAAGATCAAGCCTAGACCACATGTCAATGGCATTGTAGGTTGTACAAGTACCAAACTTGTGGATTCGGTTGTGAAACAAGTGAGCCAATTGTCAATTAATCAATCCACATCGGGACAAGCCACAGCTTCGTCTCAACCTACCCAAACGGTGAGTGTACTTTCTGTACAATTGTCGGACCAAAAGGGAAACCAACAGCCTAGAAGGAATAAGAAAAAAGGGAAAAATAATCGTAAGGGTGGGAACAAGAATGAAAATGCTAATTATAATTACAAGAACGTTGGTAAAGCTGTGGGGGACAAGCAAGCTAAACGTAAGGTAAAGTTTCCTTGCAAGTTATGTAAGGAGGACCACCTCACTCACTTATGCCCTAATATGGAAGATTCCTTGAGGTTCATAGCACAGGGCCTAGCCATGCTAACTAATCCTTTACCCAACAATCAAAATATGAACTCAAGGACCATTGATCCTCATTGTGCATCGGGTGGAGATCAAAATCCATCAGAGGCCAATACTGGTCATGGTTGCGTCAAAATGGTGCGTGCTACTAAGGTTGTGACTCGTGCAAAGAATTATGGTTCGTCACAACCGGACCTTGGAAAGGAACCCACTCCACGTGAGAGCCCTTTGCATATCAAAAAACCTACGGATAATCCTGAAGTTGCACCTCACATTCCTAAGGGAGTCCTAAAGCGTTCAAGGCACAATCGTAATGCCCGAGCTGCCCAGAACTATTTCGTTGTCGAGGATTTGGGCCAAACGCCTTGTGTGATGTCTACGCTTGAAGTGCTTCAAACTTGTCCTCCGCAGAGGAGAGCCTTGCTTTCTGCTCTTGGGGTTAATGATGATAACTCTTCTTTCGTTATCAAATTTGAAACCATGGGAATACAGCCTCGCTTGCCTTACTACCTGTCTCTTTTGATTCATGTAGAATGTCTTAATATGACCATCAAATGCATCGTTATTGACGAAGGCGTTGCTGCTTCCGTGATGTCTTTGTCATGTTGGAAGGGTTTTGGTTCTCCTGAGATGTCTCAATCCGCTACTATGTTGACGGATTTTGATGGTAGATCATTTCATCCACACAGGATTCTCCCTTCTCTTAAGGTCCAATTGAGAGGGAAGACCGTCGCAGTCGAGGTCGAGGTGGTTGATGTGCCCCTTGACTACAATATTTTACTGGGCCGAAATTGGATGTATAGTATGCAAGCCGTATCCTCTTCTCTCTTTTGAGTGGTATGCTTTCCATTTAATGGGAAGATCGTTACGATTGATCAGACATCATTCCATAATCCAAGTGTTAATGCATCATCGGGATCTTCTATCCTGATTATCAGTCATTTTCAGCCGACAACTGGGAGTGTGGTTGTGGGTATATATTCGTCTCTTATGGGAACCTTTAGCTGTCCTGCGCCCGTTCTTATGATCAAATCTAGTTTTGGTGGGGCTTCGTCCTCATTGAATTCGGTGTCTTTTCGCACTACCCATATGGAAGATCCTTGGATTCTTCCTTCACCGAGTCCTTCGATTGGACCTATCAAAACGGATGTGTCGTTTCCTACAACGATGATAGCATATCAAGCAAATCTTGATCAAGTTGCAGAGCCTAGTCCTTCCTCTTCGCAGACGGAGGAGGAGGACCCATATGTGTTGCTTTCATGGGAAGTTGAGTCCTCTCACGCACATGACTGCCTCGACGATGTTTTTCCATCGAATGAAGCCATTATTGAGGCCATGTCTGGGGTTGAGCCACCTTGGGAAGAATTACATCATCGATCATATTTTCTTCTTGAACTCGACCGTATGGAGTGTGATAACTTTAGGGAGATTCTTAGTGAGAATATTGGTAGTCCCGTGGTTCCATTGAGCTCTCCTGGTTAGATGGAAGATGGGAACATGGTGAATTCATCACCTATTATTCCTATCAATATTTCTCATGATCTTGGCAAAGTTGAGAACGTCTACATTGGGCGAGTTGTTCCCCTGATGAGATCAAGGAGTATACTAAGCTATTTAAAGAGTTTCGTGACATCTTTACTTGGTCATATGAGGAAATGCCAAGTATTGACCCTCGTATTGTCGAACATGAGATTAAGACTTATCTGGATATGAAGTTGGTTCGACAACATTTGCGTGCAGTGAATCCCAGAAAAGCACCCGCCATTAAGGCTGAGATAGAGAAACTGTTAAAAGCCGGTTTTATCTATCCCATTCCCTTTACGGAGTGGGTTTCAAATCCCATTCTGGTTGATAAGAAGTAGGGAGTGATCCGTATATGCACTGATTTCCGTGATTTAAATCATGCTTGTCCTAAGGATAATTTTCCCACACCATTTATTGATCATATTTTGGATGAGTGTGCGGGAAGTGAGGTATTCTCCTTCGTGGATGGTTTTTCCGGATATAATAAGATTCAGATCAAACTCGAGGATCAACATAAGACTGCATTTATTTGTCCTTGGGGTACTTTTTCATATCGGAAGATGCCTTTCAGCCTTAAAAACGTTGGATCTACATTTTAGCGGGCTATGACCTTAATTTTTCATGATCTCAAAATGATTATCAAAGTGTATTTGGATGACCTTGCTGCTCATTCTCGTTTGAGAGTGTGTCATCCATACCATTTGAGGTTAGTGCTCAAAATATGCCGCCATTACTAGGTTTGGTTAAATCCTCATAAGTGCATCTTTTGTGTGACTGTTGGTCACTTGCTATGGTTCATCGTATCCAGGGAAGGTATAAGAGTCGATCCCTTAAAGGTTGAGGCAATAATTCAATTGTCTCCCCCGCGTAATATTAGACATTGTTAGTGTACTTTGCAAGGCATGGCAAATTTCTTGCGGAGATTCATAGTTAATTTTACCATTTTGACTAAAGGCTTAATGTGTCTTTTAAAGAAGGACACTCCTTTTTCCTGGGATGAATGAGCCTAGGAATCCTTTGATGCTCTTAAGCAAGCCTTAGCATCGGCCCCCGTTCTTAGTCCACCTGACTATAGCTGTGATTTCTTGATTTATGTGGCCGCATCCATGGATATGGTTGGTATGGTTTTGGTTCAGGAGGATGAGGAGCTCCACGATCATGTCATATATTATTTGATTCAAAACCTTATTGATGCAGAAATCTGTTATTCCCATGTGGAGAAACTTGCCTTGGCCACCGTTCATGCGGTTCAGAGATTGAGGCATTACATTCTCCTTCGCCGAACCTTGGTTGTAGCTCATATCAATCTGTTTCAGTTCATCCTCACCAGAAGGATGATTGGGGGAAAATACAATAAATGGATTGTTATTTTGCAAGAGTTCGATCTCAAATTCGTTTCGCCGAAATCGAAGAAATCGTTGATCTTTGCGGAGATCATATTTGATTTTCCAAGTTTGGAGGAGGAAGAGGTTTATGAGGATACGTTTGTTGATGAGCATATTTTCCTTATCTCAACTTTGGATCCATGGTATGGGGATATCATTGTATATTTGCAAACGTTGAAGGTCCCTACTCACCTTTCACGGGATGAGCAACGTTACGTCATGTAGCTAAGAACTACCTTATAGTGGATAACACTTTATATCGCCATGGGCTAGATTCTATTTTACGTCGTTGTTTAACCCATGATGAGGCTGAGGTTGTGCTGAATGATTGCCATGGAGGGGTGTGTGGTGGTCATTTATCTGGGATTTCTATAGCCCAAAAATATTGAGAGCAGGATATGTTTGGTCTTCGATCTTCAAAGATTGTGTTAATGCGGTCAAGAAGTGTCACCCTTGCTAGGTGTTTGCATGCAATATGCGCTCACATCCATCCCCATTACATCCTATTGTCACCGCCGGTCCCCTCACCAAGTGGGGGATTGACTTTATGGATTGCAACGCAGCTTCGGTTGGGGGGCATCATCACATTATAGTGGTTGTCGATTATTTCACGAAATGGACAGAGGCTATGCCCACGATTAAATCCAACGGCGAGACAGCCGCGCATTTCGTTTTCAACCAAATTATTAATCGGTTCGGCATTCCAAAAGAGCTTGTCACTGACCATGGTAGGCACTTTCAGAATAAAATGATGGAAGATTTATCTTCAAAGTTAGGGTATAAGCATGAGCACTCATCTTCTTACTACCCTCAGGCGAATGGACAGGTTGAAGCAGTGAATAAATCACTTAAGTCCATTCTCCAATGAACCATCACAAAAAAGAAAGACGAATTGGTATATCATGTTATATCCTACTTTGTGGGCCTATAGAACCGTGGTTAAGGCTGCCACCCATTTCTCTCCATATCATCTTGTACATGGGGTGGAGTCTGTCTTACCAGTTGAATGCGAAATCCCTTCGTTGAAGTTAGCTATAGAGCTTTTACCAGACACTTCCATATTGGAAGAACGTTTGGTCCACTTAGAGCAGCGTTGAGATGCCTTAGTGGCTCTAGAAGTAAATAAGTGTTGCGTCAAGGTCCAATATGACAATCCTGTCTGTCCGAGGAATTTTAGTGAAGGTGATTTGGTCCTTTTTTGGGATCAAGCCAAAGAACCCTTGGGGGTGGGGAATTTTAACATGGTCAAACATGTGTTAGAGAAGGGCACCTGTGAGCTAGTGAATTATGAAGGGACGACCTTGGCGAAGCCTAGAAATGGGCTCTATCTTAAAAAATACTATGCATGATCTTCAGCCACGGTTGATAGTTGTAAATTATTGTACAGTTTTTGAATTGCATAGTTAGGTTTTCTTATGGTGATCAGGTTTGTTGATTAGCTTCCGTTTCTTATGGCAGATGTCGATGGAGTCTTCCATTTACATAGGATTCATTGATGGTGCTAGCCTTCACACTCAAAACTCAGCTTCGGCTGCTTGGGTGATTTATACTCCTATGGGTCAAGTATTGTCCTCAGGAGGCATATGTTTACGACCTTCTTCAAACAATGTTGTTGAATATAGTGTCATTATTGATTTATTGCGTGATGCCATTTCACATGGTGTTCTCTCTCTTGAGGTACGTATTAATTCGTAGTTAGTGGTTTCACATCTTAATGGCTCGTATCGTATTAGGGATCCGATATTATTATGAAGATTCTTACATGTGAGAGCGGCTAGAATGGAAGTTTGAGAATATAACATACATTCATGTTTCAAGAATTTTTAATCAAGTTGTTGATTCATATGCTAACTATGTATTAGATTGGCATTTGTCTCATAGACCATAAGCATATCACAAACATACATTTTTGCACACATGTAAATAAATAAAATCGATCATCAAAAAGTTTTTCATTAACATACAAAAAAGTGACGTCATAGTACATAAGTGTCATAGTATAAAATTGGGGCTTCCGAGCCACCAAAATATAATACACGGTCATACAAAAAGGAATACTCTCAGGTCTCTAAGCCTGAGGAGGAGGAGGGGGGTTCTGATCGTGGTAGCACACCATGGCTCTAGCTAGCCATCGAAATAATTGAACCCATGCCTGTGGTACACCAACCACTTAGCGCTGCATGGCCTCAAGCAAGTCCTTGACTTGCGCCATGGGTACCCTGTGCGTCAAGCGTACAAAGTTTGTGTGAATTCTTTGGAGCATCCGCATCCTCACCCATGATATCGTCTCCTCTTCCCCTCATTCTATGACGAGGGAAACCATCCGGTCGTCATGGTCCAACATCTGCATACACATGATAGATTGTCACTATGTGTCGTCACACCAAAACATGTCTTTTGAGTCAAAAAACAAAAAAAAAATTAATAATTCATAAAACTTAAAAAGTGGGTTTGGGATTCGTTACCTATGTCACCATATGCCACTCCTGGTGGTAGGGGCATGTCTGGATCTCCACGGAAGTCTATCCCTGCATAGGGATAGTCATCGATGGCAATGATCTGCCTCCACCACCATGGAAAGAAGTTTGCTGGGTAGGGGTTAGCCACCCTAGCTCCACCTAGTCTGTGCATAACATTTTCCCAACGTCATTGGGATGGATCTCGAATTCCAATTGGAGGAATGTCCACTATAGGGTTTAGCCCTGGTACACACTCAAAGAAGAACGTGCTCAGTATGGTGTAGAAACCAAAGTTTCTCATCGTGCCCATATTGCAGTAACTGAGCTACTGCTTCATGTTGCTCAACAGTGCGGTGCTCCAGTCATACACTATGGGTCTCATACACTCCACTGCATAGAACATCAGTGGTCGAGAGGCCTGGTGGAGTGAATATAATCTGGCTATCCTACATAATGCCAATAGTATGGCCTTTAGTCTCAGAACCTGGATAGAGTTTGTGGGGATTTGACTCCCAACATTTTTGGTGTCCAAAAAGCAGTACACCGCAATGTACTCATCAATAGTCAATCCACCTCCTGGTTCGCGAGATCGAAGATTTACCACCTCTCCTCGTCAGGATAAACCAATGATAAAGTATATGTCCTCAATTTCTATACTAAGTGACATCCCGTCAATGTGGAAACTCTCAGATTCTGGATCCCAGTAATCCACTAGAATCTAGAGGAGTCTTGGTTTGGCCCTCAGGATGCCAAGACACCAAAACTTATACAAACCACATGCACGTAATGCTTGTTGGGCCATTAAATCACCTTGCACGGCCTCTTCCACATCATCATGTTTCCTCTCCCTCCACTCTAATACCATCCTGCACAAAAAACAAGAGTTTTGATTATCATTTGCCCTTGAAAACCTCATTTGCGGCCTCATATGCGACTGTTTGAGACACAACCACATATGTACACGGGTTTGGGCATTTTTTCTGCGTATGGCCAGCCCTATACGCGGAAAAATCCCTGATACCCACGTGGGCTGAAACGCATAACTTAGGATGGCCTAGAAAATTAAATGGACCATGAAAACTTTAAAAATTTGCATGAAATAGGAAGAGGAGGACATAAGGAGTTACCTGGATCAAATGGTGTCGAATTTCGCCGGACGATGCTCTCGGAATTCATGTTGGAAGTTTTGAGCTCAAATGGGTAAAAATTTCAAATGATATGGAATTTTTAATTTTTTTTACTATTTATAGAAATTTTTTGAAATTTTTTACCCACTTTCTATAGTTTTGACCATTTTTGACCAGTTTGGACCGTCTTGGACTAATTTGATGATGTAGGAGTCTGTTTTGAGCGCGGTTTGACCGTGGTTTTGACCTGTTCGTGCCGATTTTAGGTATTATGTATAAACTAGCATATATGTTAGGTTTCACATCCATTTTCACTTTGCATGGCCTTATTACCATTTCATTATAACCTTAGGTACGAACCCATTCTATCTTGTCACAAAACCTTCTTGTTGCTTTTAGAAGTGACATAATGTGAATGGTAGAGCATGACCATACATGGGTACCCTAGTTAGCTCCTGTTTTGCATTTGGTGCCCATGCCGACATTTTTCCTTTAGGGTGGGGGAGTCATTTGTATAGTACCACCATGACTTTGCGCAAGAGCCTCATACTTCTCTTGATCTTTTTGCTAGCCTTTTCCCCATGACTCCCTTATGTCAAGTTGTAATTGCATTATCATGAGTTTTTCTTACCTTATTGAGCCTTATGTCGGCTTCCTTGACTTTGATTATTAGCCATATAGCCCAAGCTTGTCTCATGTCTAGCCAAGCAGAACCATTTTATATATCTTTTGCAGCTTGATTACCCATTTTTTACCGGGAGGGGACTTTCCCCCGAGTGTCGTTATCCTACACATGTTTCCTTGTATTGAGCATAGGTATGTTCCACTGCTTGGAACTAGTTTGTTTTCCCCTTGACAGTCGTCTCCTCCTAGTTTGTAACTATAAAGTACTTTTATTCTTTTTCAAGCTTTTCAAAATATTTGAAAAAGTCCAAAAAAATCAAAAAACCAAAAATCCGGACATGAAAAGATGTTATCTTTGGAAGCGTTCGAGTCGTGTCGCCTTCGAACAGAGCACTGTATATCACATCCATTGGTTGGGTTAATAGTTTGACTTTAGGAGCTGTACTTGTTTCTTTGAGTTTATATCCACCAACTGGTTAAGCTTCCAGTCCCTATGGAGCCTCTATCGATGCCTCCTGTGTCGTAGAGATGTCCCAGTTTTTTATATTGAGTCTATGATGCCTACATTCAGTCACCATTCGCCTTTATGCTCTTGTTTGAAGGAAGTTGAAGCCTGAGTCGTCCATTCCTTAGTTTTCTTGACTTTGCATGGCGGCCATTACCGGTACTTGTCCTGGTTCGAGCACATTATGATCGAGTCCTTCTGTAACACCCCGGTTTTGACCCCGTTTGCATTAGTACATATGTTGTAAATAATCATGGTGAGGAGCTAAGGGCAAAGGCCCCACCATTGATTTAGTTATGTTATGTTTCATATTGGAATGGTCACCGATGGTACATCGAGACATATGGCATATATTAAATTGTGACATCATGTAAATGTGCATTTTAATCAAATAACCCAACTAGCTATGTTCACTACAACTAATTGAGAAGGGGCATGATTCCAAAGGATAAGGAAGGGGAATGTTGAACATTGAGTCATGGGGGAAGAGCCATGTGTCACCACTCTCTTTTTCTCACCACCACCTTAGTTATTCCATTGTTAGTTAGGGGCAGCGATTGGCTGGCAGAAGACCACCATGCTCACACTCTCTCCATGACGTGCCTTGAGGTAGCGGATGGTCTGTCCACTATGGGGATCGAGAGTCTATTCATTTCCCTCACGCTGGGTGGAGTTAAAAGGTTCTACATTCCATTGTTGGGGGTTCACCTTCCCTCTCTCACGTCGATTGTTAGTCTGTGATTTTTCTTCCCCGTTCACGCAGAAAGATGGTTCTCCTTTGCCTCACGGATTTGTTGGCCTGCGGATCAATTCTTTCCTCTGTTCATGCAGAGTTTTGTGTCTTTTTCCACCATTGTCAGACTACATAATGGTTCTGTTTTCCATCGCTGAATCGTGGCTGTAATGGCATCAATAATTTTGTGGGTTGCGTCTTTTTCCATCACCCATAGTTGGGAGTTGTTCTTTCCCCATTTTCTGCCTGTGCAATTTATCCAGCGGTCGCATTGAGGATCGGGTGCTGTGGGTTCATAGTCATTGTGGGTTGCTGTTTGCCCTCGTTTTACTTGGACTGTGTTCTCCCTTTTTGTGGTGGTATCGCTTGAATAATTGCTGAGAGTTCCTACGTTCTAGTCGATTGTGTTTTCCCCCTGTAAAATCTTGAATAGCTATTTGGATACTTGCATGCAGTGGTTTTGTCCTCAGACTGCATTGGAGTGGTGAATGAGGGCCTGAGGTGATTGTTAAACCTAGTGGGTTGAGAACCACACAGACAGAGCTACTGAGCTGGCTTTCTTCTCCACAACCCCTAAATAGCACTGGAAGGGAGATCAGGGTCTGAGGGACTGCGTTGTAGAGAAGGGATTGATTTCCTTGTGTTGGGTGTGTGTGGGTGTTCTAGAAGCCAGGATGGTTCTGGTGTTGGTGTCTGTAGCTCTTCAATGAGCTCACTAGCTTAGCATTTAGCCTTTCCCAGCTCCTGGATGGCCTGATAAACCCAACTTTGTTGTCTTGGCTGATTTGTTGTTCGCCTGATAAACCCAACTATGTTGTCTTGGCTGAACTGTGTACCCTTGTGGTGTTGTTATCCTTGGCTACGTGTAAGCTTGTTAGTTCCTTATTCCTTCAGGAATCATGCCCAGCTCGGGGGTGGCAGAGTTGTTGAAATATTGAGGATCATGCAGGCATATGGTTGGGTGGAACGTTGCAGTGACATAGCTGGTTGCGGAACAAGTTCTTATTAAGATAAGTATTCTTTCCTAACTTGTGTCTACAATTATGTTTACCATTGATGAATGATGATATACATGTTAAATGTTGATCTGTATATGCATGAGTATTGATTGATATGTTTTGCTTCTGTTGTGTATATGAATGATTATGCCTCGTAATATGTTTGATGTTTTAAGTATTATGTTTGCTTACATATATGTATGTTCATGTTCGTTGGGCTAGATGCCCAGATGATTTGATGTATAGTAGCGTCCTCTTCCCCAGTCGGAGGGTAGGGGACGTTACAATGTGGTATCAGAGCTATGGTTGTAGCATGGGCCTAAATGGGCCATGAAGATGTAGTGACAGAGCTTATGTTGCAGCATTTGGGCCTCAGAGGGCCATGAGAAACAGTTAACAGAGGCAGGTTGCCTACTGTCCAGAAGAAACCAGGAGGAAAATTCAGATAATTTTCTAAGTGTTTTGACTGTCAGCACATCGAAACACTTAGACAGATGGATCGCCGATGCTTAGCTGATTGAGTGTCGCCGTTGCAGGTGACTAAAGAACTAACCATCCGATGCAGTAGTTGCTAGTCGTTTCGACAGTCGACGTGGCAGAAGAAAGTGAAAAGAGAAAAGTTTTGAAAATTTTTCTAAGTCATAAAATCGTCGGCGAAATTTAGATGACGAAACCGCCGATGTGGTGGCGGACCCCGGGAGAAATTAGTTGTTTGAACCACCGATGCCATTGGCAGAAAATAGTTGTTGGGATCGTCGACACCGCGGAAGAATTTAGCTATTTTTCAGTCCGCCATTGCGGCTACCGTGTGGACTAAAACACTGACGCAAAACGCTTAGTGGTTTCGACTGCTGACAGAAGAAGAAAGTTTCAAAATTTTGTTTAAGTGTTGAAATCATCAGCGGAAGTTAGTTGACGAGACCACTGATGGACGTTGGGGGAAATTAGTTGATCGAGCGCCTGTCGTTGTGGAGGGATAGACAACTGTGTGTCCAATGCTTAGAGCCTCCGACCGCCGATGGCGCAGAATTTTCGAAAGTTTTCTGAGGAACGGGATTATCAGCGATCGGAGGAGAATAGTCGTTGACATCGCCGAGGAATAGAAGATGGAAGAGCCGATACCGCAGAAGACAAGGCAAGAAGGAAATCCAAAGTTTTCTCTAAGGCACGAGATCATCAGCCATTGGGAAATGTTAGAGGATTGGATCACTGATCGGAAAATATTCAATGAAGGTGACCCACCATTGCGGAAGCTTAGACAGCTATCCCGCCAATGCATTAGTCTCTCGACTCACCAATGCTGAGGTGTTTAGTGAACAGTGGTTCTGAGTTCCGATAACATAACTACGGTGGCGTCAAGTGCTCAAGAATGCCAACGTTGCGGAAGAGCTAGGGATTGTGGAAACCGTTGGTGCGAACGCCTAGAGGACTAAGTGTTCAATGCCACCCCGACTGCCGACAAAGCTTTGGCCCACGGAATTTATAACGGGATTGTTTGCCACCATTGTGGAATGACAGACCACTGAAGGCCGACACGCCGAAAGAAAATAGACGAGAAAATCACTGATAGATGTCTGCGGAAACTATTGTAAGATCACTTTCCACCATTGCGGCTGCTCAAGGGACTATGCACCCTATGAATAGTCGATTTTCTCGCCGATGCAGATCAGAAAGATAGTTGGGAAGAGGTCTGATTGGGCCTAAGGAAATTTGGGTTTTGCTAAGGATTTTCTCAATAATTTTTCAAGCAGTTTTCAACTGTCTTTTAGTAGGTTTTCAGCGAATTTCAGCAGATTATCAGCGGTCACAAGGTTGAAAAGAAAGAGAGAAAAACTTTATGTTTTAAGCAAAATTGTGCTTTATGAATTTCCATAAGAGGAAGGTAAGTAGTTTTGGTTTTATATTAATGATATGCATCTAACATTTTGTTACTAACACATTGCAGAATTATAGACAAATTCCAAGAGCAATACTCCAGAAAAAATAGTGTGGTAAAGCAAGAGGTGGTTCAGTCATGAGAACCCATGATGGGTATGATGCTCAGGATTCTTACGAGCAAGCAGAAGATGCCATGGGAGAAAATGTCCGTAATGGAAATGATGACATAGAGTCTAATGTATGGAGATTCCAGGGGACACCGTTCGAGGTTGCAGCCACCATGAGAAGCTTGGTTAAAGCCCAGGAAGAGCAGCATTAGTTGAATGCTGCCATATTGCATAGTTTGACAGACTTGCAGAAAAATATAGATTCTGGACGGGGTACATCAAGGTCAGAAGGCAATAAGAGCAGCACTAGGAGAAGGAGAAGGACTTCCAGTGGATCATCTGACTCTGAAGGATCTAGCGGGGATACAAGTTCATCTTCTCATAAAAAGAAAAGAAGAAGGCACCATAAGGATCGCTCTTGAGATGAATTTAGGAAAGCTAAACCTCCTACATTTGATGGTGAGATAAAGACGTGACAAGAAGCTGAAGCTTGGCTTCTTGGGATAAAGAAGTACTTTCAAGTGCAGGATTATTCAGGAAACATGAAGGCACGAGTTGCCATATTCAATCTGAATGGAAGAGCATCCATTTAGTGGGAACACTTCAAGCAAGTAAAGAAGATCAGTGAAAGGAAACTGAAGTGGAAACAGTTCAAGAAGTATTTCAGGCAAAAATACCACTCTGATAGGTATTATGATGATAAGATTAAGGAGTTCCATGAGCTGAGATTGGGACAACAGACCATGGATGAATATGCAAATAAATTATTGGAATTGTTGAGGTATGTCTGGTACATCAGAGATGAAAAAGTGAAGATCCAGCGGTTTCTGAGTGGATTGCCTCAAGCTTACAAGATAGAATTGAGTTCTATGAACCAAGAACTCTCAAAGAGGCAATAAGAAAGGCTAAATATTGCTATGAGCAAAGCAAAGGTAAACCTGATTACCATAAGGCATGGAAGGACAAGAAGAATGAGAAGTTTTACCAAAGAAGGAAAGGTTTCAAACCTTCTAGATTCAGGAATCAACAAAAGCATCCATCCTAAGCTGCGAGTAATCCAGTTGGAGTGACAGGTGGAAAGCCTAAAGAGCCACATCAGAATAAAGATCCACTCAAATGTTGGAAATGTGAAGGACCTCACTTGCGCAGATATTTTCCACTTGAGAATGAAAGTGCAAGACCAGCTTATAACATTCAGGGAGCATAAACAGTGGGTCAAGTAGCAAGAGCAGTCCCTAGAATTTATGCAGCACTGGAGGACCACCAGGCAGATCACCAATCAACTGTGGTTGAAGTTGCAGGTAAGATTGTTGAACAATCTGTTTCTATTTTGATTGACGCTGGTTCTACTCACAGTTACATTACTCCTAGAGTAGTGGAGATTTGTGCTTTTAAGAAGGACAAGCATAGGAAACCTTGGTTAGTTGAGCTGGCCACTGGGACTAAAAGAAGGGTCAGTGAATTGGTAGATAAGTGTCCATTGGTTATGAATGGATTGATCACTTGTGTAGATCTGAATGTTCTATCGCTTGGTTCCTATGATATTCTCATTGGAATGGATTGGTTAGAAGCTCACCGAGTGAAGCTTGATTGTTATAACAAGACTTTTGAATGCATGGATGAAGAAGGAAACCCAGTAGTGGTGAAAGGTATTCCGAAGGTAATTTCAATAAGACAGGCTTCAGCAATGCAGTTCAAGAAGTACTATAGGAAAGGTTGCCAATTGTATGCAGCTCATATTTTGGAACCAACAGGAGATGAGACCCCTAGGTTGGAGGACTATCAGGTGTTACAACAATTCAAGGATGTGTTTCTTGATGAAATTCCAGGGCTTACTCCAAAGAGGGACATTGATTTCACCATTGAACTTGTGCCAGTAGCAGCACTAGTGTCTAAGACACCCTACAGGATGAGTACACCAGAGATGCTAGAGTTGAATATGCAACTGCAAGAGTTGTTGGAAAAGAAGTATATCTGATCGAGTGTGTCTCCTTGGGTAGCACCGGTTCTATTTGTGAAGAAGAAAGATGGTACACTCAGGTTATGTATTGATTACAGACAGTTGAACAAGGTTAATGTGAAGAATAAATACCCTTTGCCTAGGATTGATGACCTCTTTGATCAAATGAGAGGAGCAAAGGTATTTTCCAAGATTGACTTGAGGTCTGGTTACCATCAGGTGAGAATCAAGGACAAAGACATTCATAAGACAACCTTCAGGACAAGGTATGGACATTATGAGTTTGTAGTGGTACCATTTGGTCTCACAAATGCACCAGCTACATTTATGTGCCTTATGAACAACATCTTCAACAAGTATTTGGACAAGTTTGTTCTTGTTTTCCTTGATGACATTCTTGTTTATTCCAAGAATGAGGGAGAACATGAAGAGCATTTGAGATTGACATTGCAAGTGCTCAGGGAACATCAGCTGTATGCAAAACTCAGCAAGTGTGACTTCTACAGAGATAAAATTCAGTACTTGGGTCACATTATCTCAGAAAAGGGTATATCAGTAGACCCTGAGAAGATCAAAGGCATTATGAATTGGCCTACTCCAAGAAATGTGACGGATATAAGATCTTTTATGGGACTTGCAGGATACTACAGGAGATTCATTGAAGGATTTTCCAAGGTTTCACATGTCATCACTTCTTTGCAAAAGAAGGGGATGAAGTTTGAATGGACTTCGAAGTGTGAAGAAAGCTTCCAGCGGTTCAAGAATCTTCTCACCAGTGCACCAGTGTTGAAGGTTGCAGACCCCGAGAAAGATTTTGTGGTATGTACTTATGCATGTGGACAAGGGCTTGGAGGAGTCCTTATGCAGAACAACCACGTGATATGTCATGAGTCAAGAAAGCTGAAGGAGCATGAGAAGAACTATGCCACTCATGATCTAGAGCTTGCAGCCATAGTACATGCTCTCAAGATGTGGAGACACTACTTGATGGGTAGAAGATTTGAACTCAGAACAGATCACTATGGACTGAAGTATTTGTTTGATCAGCCTACTCTGAATTCTAAGCAAGCGAGATGGCTGGAATTTTTATGTGAGTTTGATTTCAAAATCAAGCACATAAAAGGAAAATAAAACAAGGTAGCTGATGCACTCAGTAGGAAGGTACAGGAAATGCATGTGGCATCTCTTAGTATTTTCCAATCAGACTTGAGGCAGCAGATTGGTAATCATGTTGCCGGAGATGAATTGTATGAGCACGTAAAAGACAAATTGCAGCAGCAAAGTCTTGAGAAGAGGTATGAAGGATATAAATTGGAAGAAGATGGACTTCTCACTTATAAAGGCAGAATTTATATTCCGAATATAGCATATTTGAGGAGAGTTGTTATGGATGAAATCCATCAAGCTCCATATTTTGGTGACCCAGGGTACCAGAAGACAATTGCTACAGTTAGAAAGCAGTACTTTTGGCCAAGAATGAAAAAGGACATGGCTGAATACATTTCAAGGTGCATGAAATGTCAACAGGTAAAGGTTGAGCATCAACATCTAGCAGGTTTGTTGCAGCCCTTGCCAGTCCCAGAATGGAAATGGGAAGTTATTTCCATGGATTTGATTACAGGATTGCTGATGAATTGGAGACAACATGATTCCATCATGGTTGTGGTAGACAAGTTGACAAAGGCAGCACAATTTATACCAGTAAAGTCTACACATAAGACTGATGACATTGCAAATATCTTCATGAAGGAGATTTTCAAATTGCATGGATTGCCAAAGGCAATAGTTTCTGACAAAGATGTCAAGTTCACTTCCAATTTCTGGAAGGGATTGTTTGCGGATTTGGGTACAAAGCTAAACTTCAACATTGCATATCATCCTCAGACAGATGGGCAGACAGAAAGAGTTAATCAGGTGCTTGAAGATATGCTTCGCATGTATGTGATGGACAAACCAACCAAGTGGGAAGATTACTTACACTTGGTAGAGTTTGCTTACAACAATGGATAGCATGCATCCTTGGGGATGAGTCCGTATGAAGCTTTGTATGGAAGAAGGTGTAGGACACCAGTGGCTTGGGATAAACCAGTGAACAGAGTTGTGCTTGGACCATAATTGCTCAAGGAAATGGAGCAAGAGGTTGTAAAGATTAGGTAGAATCTGAAAGCAACACAGGATAGACAGAAAAACTATGCAGATAAGCATAGGATGAACAGAGAGTTCAGTGTTGGGGATCATGTTTACCTCGAAGTGAAAGCAAAGAAAAGTTCCTTGAAGATTGGAAATTGTGCCAAGCTGTCACCTAGATATTGTGGGCCGTTTCAAGTGCTTGAAAGAATAGGGCCTGTTGCATATAGACTTGCATTGCATGTTAGTACTAGAGATCATAATGTTTTTCATGTTTCTTTGCTTAAGAAATATGTACATGATCCTAACCATGTGATAAATTGGGATGTGATTTAGGTGGAACCCAAGGGAGAGTTCCAAATCGAGCCAATGCGCATCCTCGACAGGAAGGTCACAATGCTCCGGAACTGAGCCATAGGGCAAGTAAAGGTGCAATGGGAGCATTACGGACTTGAAGAGGCTACGTGGGAGATGGAGGATGCCATGCGATTGGCACATCCATTTTTGTTCAATCTTGCAGAACACTGAAGCGGAACCAGTGTAGCATTTTGTTCAAATTTTGTAAAGCACTGAGGATAATTCTATTAAATGGGGAGGGGAATGTAACACCCCAATTTTGACCCCGTTTGCATTAGTACATATGTTGTAAATAATCATGGTGAGGAGCTAAGGGAAAAGGCCCCACCATTGATTTAGTTATGTTATGTTTCGGATTGGAATGGTCATCGACGGTATATCGGGACATACGGCATATATTAAATTGTGACATCATGTAAATGTGCATTTTAATCAAATAACCCAACTAGCTATGTTCACTGCAACTAATTGAGAAGGGGCATGATTCCAAAGGATAAGAAAGGGGAATGTTGAACATTGAGTCATGGGGGAAGAGCCATGTGTCATCACTCTCTTTTGCTCACCACCACCTTAGTTATTCCGTTGTTAGTTGGGGGCAGTGATTGGCTGGCAAAATACCACCACGCTCACACTCTCACCATGACGTGCCTTCAGGTAGCGAATGGTCTGTCCACTATGGGGATCAAGAGGCTGTTCATTTCCCTCACGCTGGGCAGAGTTAAAAGGTTCCACATTCCATTGTTGGGGGTTTTCCTTCCATCTCTCATGCCAATTGTTAGTCTATGATTTTTCTTCCCCGTTCACGCAGAAATATGGTTCTCTTCTGCCTCACAGATTTGTTGGCCTGCGGATCAATTCTTTCCTCTGTTCATGCAGAGTTTTGTGTCTTTTTCCACCATTGTCAGACTGCATAATGGTTCTGTTTTCCATCCCTGAATCGTGGCTGTAATGGCATCAATAGTTCTATGGGTTGTGTCTTTGTCCATCACGCATAGTTGGGAGTTGTTCTTTCCCCATTTTATGCCTATGCAATTTATCCAGCGGTCGCATTGAGGATCGGGTGTTGTGGGTTCATAGTCGTTGTGCGTTGTTGTTTGCCCACGTTTTACTTGGTTGTGTTCTCCCTTTTTGTGGTGGCATTGCTTGAAGAATTGCTGAGATTTCCTACATTCTGGTTGATTGTGTTTTTCCCCTATAAAGCTTGAATAGCTGTTTGGATGCTTGCATGCAGTGGTTTTGTCCTCGAATTGCATTGGAGTGGTGAATGAGGGCCTGAGGTGCTTGATAAACCTGGTGGGTTGAGAACCACACAAACAGAGCTACTGAGCTAGATTTCTTCTCCAAAACCCCTAAATAGCACTGGAAGGGAGATCAGGGTCTGAGGGACTGCGTTGTAGAGAAGGGACTAATTTCCTTGTGTTGGGTGTGTGTGGGTGTTCTAGAAGCGAGGTTGGTTCTAGTGTTGGTTTCTGTAGCTCTTCAATGAGCTCACCAGCTTAGAATTTATCCTTTCCCAGCTCCTGGATGGCCTGATAAACCCAACTTTGTTGGCTTGGCTGATCTGTTGTTTGCTTGATAAACCCAACTGTGTTGACTTGGCTGAACTGTGTACCCTTGTGGTGTTGTTATCCTTGTCTATGTGTAAGCATGTTAGTTCCTTATTCCTTGAGAAATCATGCCTGGCTCGGAGGTGGCAGTGTTGCTGAGAGATTGAGGAGCACGCGGGCCTATGGTTGGGTGGAACGTTGCAGTGACGTAGTTGGTTGCTGAACAAGTTCTTATTAAGATAAGTATTCTTGCCTAACTTGTGTCTGCAATTATGTTTACCGTTGATCAATGATGATATACATGTTAAATGTTGATCTGTATATGCATGAGTATTGATTGATATGTTTTTCTTTCGTTGTGTATATGAATGATTATGCCTCGTAATATGTTTGATGTTTTAAGTATCATGCTTCAGCATTACATATATGTATGTTCATGTTCGTTGGGCTAGATGCCCGGATGATTTGATGTATAGTAGCGTCCTCTTCGTCGGTCGGAGGGTCAGGGACATTACACCTTCCACATTATATAGCTTGCTAAGTACCTCGTTTTGGATGATGGGGGATGCCTTAATTCCCTCCTTCAAGTGGATTTCATCCCATTGACTTCAGATCATTTATTCTGGGATAGGAGTCTAGAGTCATTTGAGTGCCTTGAGACTTACATTCATCAGTGGTAGGTTCTCTCGCCATCGACAGTTTTGGGAATACATCAATGTTCCCTGATCGATGGATTCTTTCAAGTGTTCGACCTCAACACATTTATTCACACTTGTTAGATTGCACTCTAGTACCTTGCTCCCATTTTCATTATCGGTGGGTGATCTCGCGTCTGTTAACAGTATACATCAATTACCAGTAATTAGACGATGGACTACTATGTTTGACCTCAACACCTTTATTCACATAGTAGGACATGTGCTCGTCTACTCGTAGCGGTTTGTGTAGAATACTTTCCATATTGGTGGCATTCTAGATATGCTACCTCCTTGATTGTGCCAGTGTTCATGAGATTTCAGCTCTCGTGAATTGATTCCAGTGTATGTCAGATTAATTCATCCATTATGGAGATCTTGATCCATTGTATATCTTCAGCTTTCATGGAGATCATGATCCTTTGTATATCTTCATCATGGAGATTCTGATCTATCTATATTGTACCTGGCGATGACCACACATGTCATATTTTGTATCATGCATATTCATGGCCATTGTACTCTTATGTATCCAGGACTGCTATATGTACTTGCAGTCATATGCAGATATATTTGTACTATATTGTTGGATGGCTAGTTCTTCCACCTGGTTCTTCATCACTCCACTTCTGGGATGGACTTATAATGTATTTAGACCATCGTATCACCCCTCTAACCTCACACATTAGGGGACATCTATTATAGTTGATTTCACCACACATGGTAGATCACACATTTATAGCCTTCCCTGTCCCTCTACAGACTCTTTGGACCCCATGGACTATTTTTGTACCTTTGATGTTTCCAAGATCATCCCTAAAAACACCTGTTATTTTCCATATGCGACTTTTAAACCCATTATCGCGTATATGTGTGGATATAACCCCTAAATCTGTGTACATCGGGATGTGTGCAAAAGGCCAAAGATTTTTGGAGTTTTCCTTGATGTGGATCTGAGTCACTTGTCTCTTGGCTTTCCATATGCCTTGAGATCGCTCTAATTCAACCTTCCATTACCCCATTGAAGCACTATATAAGGAATCCTTTGGATACATTGAAAGAAGAGGAATTGAAGAGCAAGAAAACTATAGTCCATTGTTGTCGTAGCTTGCTTATACTTGAGTTTGCGTCCCTTGGAGCACTTGGTGTTCTTCCCAAGCTTTCCTTTGCTTGTGAGCTTGCTATCGAGAGATGGAGGATTGAGGTGGTGGAGGCCTAGGTGGAGGACTCAGTTTCTCCGGTTTGCAGGTGTTCCGACAGAGGTTGTCATTCTTGTAATCTTTGATTTATATTAATAGAAATATATTTTCCTGTCCAATGATGTGCATTTAAATGAATATTGAATCCATGGATGCTTTTAATTGCTTATACATTATTGATTATATATGCTAGAGTAGGTCTAACACCATTATATAGCATGCTTGTCTTGTTTGTTGATTTTTGAGAGAGCAAATTGCTAACACAAGTGGGATTGGAAAAGCTCAACAGGAATCTACATCAACCATCCGGAATAAGGTATGTTTCGAGATCCTTTAGTGTTAGATGTTTTATTTCTCTTTCATATTGGGAAGGGATTGATTTCTGCGGTTACTCTGTCTGTTGTGGTACACCCCAAGCCATAGGAATTTTTCTCCATAACACCAAACATCCCCACCATGTTTAAGAATCCTCTGCTTGTTTATCAAACAACCCCATCGTGTTCAGTATTGACACATTCATAGATGTTCAGTATTGATGCATCCATAGATACAATTTTTACAAAAATTGCAAAGGTTTAATTGTTTTTTTATTATAGCTCAGAGTCATATTCAAGTATTTATGTGTTGTCCAAAGTGTTAGTTGTCATTTTTGGTTCATAATAGATTAATAAATGCCATTCATCCCTCGATACTCATGACCTCTATCAATTCAATCAAGGAATTAGTCGTTAATACCCAACGACAACCACCCATGACTAGTCAAAACAAGCAATTAAGGAGGAAAGACTCTAGTATTTGAAGAGACTTATTCAACATTTTTTTTCATTTATTTATGTTGTGTCTCCTCTTCTTCCCTATTGGTAAAGTGTCGTAGATTGTGTAGTTCTATCTCAAACCCATTTCTACCATCACGAATGTGGGTGAAAGATGTTCAAAGACACCCTCAACACTCATGATTATGAATCTAAGCCTTCTTTCCAGTTTCATTCTAATTCTTGGTATGGATGGATTTCCCATTTTCGCATTTGAAGATATTTGAGGACTGAGTCACTTTCAGGATTGGAAGAGATAGAAAAATACATTTTGTTCATGTGAGAAATCATTATGCCATTAATGTTTAATGCATTGATACAAACAAATATATCACAAATTCAACATTCTAAAAATTTGTATTTACCTATTATTTTATTATATTTCATAAGGGCCTCGCTCTTCATTCATATTTACAAGCTTCTCGGCCTATCACAAGTATTTAAGGGCCACCTAAACATAGGTCTACACGTACCTCAAGTTTATGATTTTGATTAAGTTGTAAAGTGTTTCCCTTGTAAAGCATGTGTCCTTATGTGAGGAGTGTTAATTCCATCCAAAGCATGACAAGATATGGTGGGAGTAATCAATTATAGTTCACCCCCTTGTGGCGTTTCCTGTTCTTTGTGTTCTTCCTCATCACATTCTATGTAGAAGAGTTTATTTTCTCCACACTTATGTCCCTTAATGTACTTATTGTCACAATTAAAGCATAGACCTTTTGCTCTTATTTCCTCTAGTTCTAGAGGTGTCAACCTATGAGCTTTGTTAGAAGGAACATCATTCTCTCTATATGTTTTGGAAATTGTATTTCTAGTAGTCATCACCATATTTTTACTTTAAACCTTCCTTTCCATCATGAAGGCATTTTCTGGGGATGATGGTTCAAAGAGATGCAACTCATGTTGAATTTTATCATTCAAGGTTCCAATAAAGAGATTTAACAAATTATCTTTTGAAATAATCTTCACTCTGAGACTTAGCCATTGAAATTTCTTGGTGTACTCTGTAACTGGGCCTTTTTGCTTGAGATTTACCAATTGGCTAAAGAAGGATCCGATTTATATCCCTATAATGTGCAATCAATTCTTCTGTGAATATAGACCAAGAGATAATAAATTCCTTTTTACGGTCACAAAGCCATTGGTACGATACAAATTGATCAGGTTTTAAATATAAGGATGAAATAGTTACCTTTTGCAAAGTGGCCACCTGGTCTAGATCAAATAATTGCTCCATATAAAAAATTGATGTGATTGGATCCTCGCCATCAAACTTTCTCATGTCAATATTGGGGATAAAGTAGTTCCTTGGACCTAAATTGAACTCATGATGTTGTAGTGAATCATCGACTTTTGAGGACTCCAACTTCCTACTCTCCAATTGTTTTTCAATTTTCTCTAGACTCGAATGGAATAAATCCTATTTTCCTCCTTATCCTCTCTTGAGTAGATACATGATGAATAAATATATGTTTTGAATCCTTCATCAATTCATTAAAGTCTTGAAGATCTTCTTTTCTAGCCATCCCTTTGAGATCCTCTTTACTATCCATCCTTTTGAGATCCTCTTTACTATCCATCCCTTTGAGATCCTCTTTAGTAGCCATCCTTTGAGATCTTGTTTAGTAGCCATCCCTCTGAGATAATATTTACTAGGGATATTATTTTCCAATTTAACTAAGTCATCCATTTTCACATTTCCTTTAATCATATCTTCCAACTTGGACACTCTAAAAGATATGTCTTCCATTTCATCGTATGTAGGAGATGAATCCTCTGGGGTTTTGATTGGAGTTTGATTTTTTACACTTATTTTTGGTGGAATTTTTAACAATAAATATATATCACACCCTAGGTATTCCCACAAATAGATCCTTCTACTCAAATCTATTCAAATGCAAAATGACGTACCTTTTTCAAACCCTGATTAAAAGATTGTTTTATGGTCGACTTGTAATTGAGGTAAAATTTGAATTTCAAATCCTTTGGCTCTGAAACTTCTATCTGTGGTACCCTGATGTGTCCTATTTCAAATGCCACAGGTATGACATAATTGGTAAGTGCCAATTTTTTTTATTGCAAATCTCCCAAATCTTCTTATTTTTTGGCCTATCAAGGAGATCAAACTTGTATGGTATGCCACACATCCAATATTTAGTTTATGTAGATGAATATTATACCACAGATACCCTAGTATGTCTTCTTTCAAAATTAATTTGTCTCACTCAATTTGGATCTCATATGCCTTAGATATGACCTTTTTTCCTAGAACACATGTTTCAAACCTTAATTGGAAGACTGTTTTAGGGACGACTTGTAACTAAGATAAAATTTGAATTTCGACTGCTATGGGTATGGAAATTAATACTATAGTACCTTGATGTGTCATATTTCCAATTCCACAAGTCTTACCTAATTTGGATGTTCCAAAAAAGAGTTATTGTGAATCTCCCAAAAATTCTTATTTGGGGCTATCCAAAAGAGCGAACTTGTACCGTATGCCACGTGTCCAATATTTTGTTTCTGTAGATAAAATTCTACCAAGTATACCCTGGTCCGTATTATTTCCTATTCAACCGGTCTCACCCAATTTGGATATCGTATTCCTCAGATATGACCTTTTTTTCCTAGAACACCTTTTTCAGACTAGGTTTTGGACTAGTAAAAAACCCTAGATTCCTCCGAAATTATCTCTAAAACTGTAATGGATCAGGATATGAATTTCAAAATGGTGATATTTAGGTATTTTTTGGAAGTTGGTTTTAAATATATATCTCTAAATCCTTGTAGAAAAAAAATTGTAGAAAAAATTCCAATATTCCTCATTGTGGAGAAGTCAGTCCCAAGGAAAGAGCTATGATACCAAATGTTATGCAACCAAGTCCTAGAAATAACATAAAATAGAAGAAATAGACCAAAAGAGAGTAATCCATGCCTTAATAATGAATAACAAATATAAATAACAATCCTCTTCGGGGGAGGAACCTCCTTACATAATGTACTTATGTACCCAAGACAAGATAATATATAATGCTTGCTCAAATGAAAATATATCCTTCCAATATATAGGAGACAAAGGTGTACAATAACAAATAATAGACCCACTAATGGACCCAAGCCTACATAAATAATATTTAATACACCACCATATAGGGGGGAAAGTGCCACACTATAGGGGGAACTATGCCCAACATTTAGGGCTTAACATTGAATTGTGTAAGAGGAGATGATGGTATTTCAACACGTGGAAGCTCGACCTATGGGAGAGGAGAGCGTAGTTAGTATTTTTGTGGAAGAGAATAGGATGGTTGATTGTCCTTTGGGATAGGAGATGGCGGTTGGTTGAATCAGTGAAGAGGAGAGGGTGGTGGCTCAGATTGTGGAGGAGATAATGGTATATCAACTCGATGAGGATTCATATGCTGGAGGAGAGGGTGGAAAAGGAGAAGGAGAATATGAAGGATATGGAAAATCTATCATCCTCTAGAGAATCCTAGTTGTGCTAAAATATGATGCATCAATAGTGTCATATAATTAGGAAGGATTGACCATAAATCAATGACCTTAGGGTCCTTTATCACCCACATAACTTTCACAGTGAACACTCCCTCCTATGCCAAAATTCCAGATAACTGTCAATCCACTAAATCATGACGAATATATGATCTGACCTGCATTTGCAAACTAGGTCTCTATATTTGAGGTATATTGTCAATGTCAATATATTCTCATCATGTTGGAAGGACACCCACCCAACATATATTCCAAATTAGACACCATTAATTAGACATCACACAAAAATTACATGTGCATTAAATAAGACAAAAATATGCAACTATATTAATCAAAACATAACACTAATATTACCTATATCATTTGGTGGCTCATCCTAGGTGAATAGTATGTTTTCACATCCTTTCCAGTCTTACCTTATATATGGTTACTCAATAAGATCCATGGCATGATTATCCTCAATGGAAAGCATCTCTAGTACATTTGCACTGATCCAACCAAGGAACTTTGGTTTGTCCCCATTAGGCATCTTCTGCTCCCACATATGTATACATGCATCAGTCCCTGTCATAAGAGGAAGGTGGTAGAATGATAGTCTAGTAATAGGAAACCTCTAAAAAAAAACAAATCAACTACAAACCATTGGTAATTCCATTCTCCCAGGAAAAATATAATGAAATGATCAATAGATAAACAAATCTATTGAAAAAAAATGCATACCACCTAATCAATCTAGGTCTCTGAAGAAAACAATATACATAGTGTAATATAGGGGAGCTAACTTGTTGTCCATCCAAGGGGTACTGTGCCACAGTTGTACCATAAGAGAGAGGCACCTAACCTATTTTGCATCGACTAACTAAATATGCAACTTCCCACCAACAACCTATAAGTCACCAAGGGAAATCATGTCCTCGCCAACATATCGCTAAACATATGTCAGCTGCATATTTCCTAAAATGCTAGGTGGGTTCTTAGGGAAATGGGGAAAATCCTCCCCTCCTAGGTATACTAGTAATAAAATGCATGTCCTCCTCTATGGGAATGATCGACATATCAATATCAACCCTCAATGCCTACCTACCATGACCCCAACAATAGAGTGAACTACCTTAGTAAGAGCATGTGCCCCCTAAGGGATGTCCCCTCCTCATAAAAATTGAGGTGGAAAACATTCCTCAAGAGGGAATGTTTCTTTACTATAATGGGGTGAGGGTATGAATGCATCTCCCTCTTTTCATCCTCCTATTCCCATTGAAATTTGTATGGGTTGACCAACTGATGTTGGTGCTCCTGTTGCTGTCACGGTTTCATTCACATACAAATTTAATTAGGAACACACACACACACACACATAACGTAAAAAAAGTCTATTAATCACATACCACTATTAATATCTTATTAGTAAATCTAAAATAATCACTTGGTATATTAAAATACCACCCTCAAATAGAGTAAATGTGAATATAATGCTAATTTTTTTGAATAGGCATCAATGCATTTTTCTACTACACTATACATGAAGTGGTATCATATGTGCCACTCTAAAGCACATTTGTCTCATATGACTCATTTATTAATAATTATCTTTTTTTTTAAATGTTTTAAACTATCGATGCATCATAAAAAATAAAAAATAAAAAAGCATCACTTTCAATGCTTACAAACATAAAGCACACCACCTACGGTGCGACATAAAAAATATATTGCACAGTTAACGCTATGTGGAAATTTAATATTTGATATTTTTCTCTCTCAAATAGGTGCATCAATATCATTAGTGCTCATAAATTAATCTAACACACTAATTAAGAGCACCATAAATGGTGCGAAGTTTCTTGTTTACCTTAAGTGTACCATAAACAGTGTGATTTAAAAACTATACAACATTATTAATGGTGTGTGGAATTTTAATATATATTATCAACCCTTTCATAATCAGGGGCATTGGATAATTGTTAACATTGTGGATGCATCAAGAACATATTGACACACCGCATATGGTGTGCCAAGTTAATACAACTCGGCGTAGTAACATAGCTTCATAGTTAATTTCTAGGTTTTCTTGTGTGATTCTAATATCCATAAGCATTGTTTATAGTGCTTTCATATATATTTAAACAACACACTTCGGTGTAATATTTATAGTTTTATGGGGTGTTTATCATGTTAGGAAGCACAATGACCAATTCTCTTGTATAGTAAATTGTGCACCACTACATACAGTTGTATGAATGATTTTTTATTATTTTATAGTGTCTTTTTAATATTAGTCATTACTATAGCTATGGAAGACCAAGATTTCACTCCCCAACTACTGATTGAGGAACAACACAACTTATTTAAATACCAAAACCTTATAAGGAAGGAAGAATAGTTGTGAAGACTGAAATCCAAAAGTTTGTGGCTATAGGTCGAAGACAAAAATACTAAATTCTTCCACATGCAATCAAAAGCAAGTGTTTGGAGGAATAAATTCAAGGAGATAAGAATGGAGTACTACACAAAAGTTGAGGGACAAGAGCAATTAAAAGCAACATCCAATGAGTTTTTCAAGAACCTGTACAAGGAGGAAGAAGGGGGAGACTTGGAAGCACATGAAATATTTATCAACGATATCCCCAAGAAGATAAGTAGCAAAGATAATGAAAATCTAATGAGAACAATATTAAAAGAGGAATTTTGGAAGACGATTAAGTAAATGATCTGTATAAGTAAACGATTAAGTAAATGATCTGATCTAATGAGAACAATATTATAGGCCTATATGGATTCTCTCCCCACGTCTACTTATGTTGTTGTTATATTATATATAAAAAAGACATAGTAATAATGGTTCAGTTCTCTCATAAGTCTGCTAAAATTGGAGGCAGTACCAATTCTGCATTCTTGGCACTAATACCAAAGGAAACAAATCCTACAAGCTATGCCAAGTTCCATCTGTCTCTCTTTGCAATGTCTCCACAAAATAATAACTAAAATCATTACAAACAGGATAAAACCTCTGATGCACAAGCTCATCTCAAATAACCAAGGAGGGTTTCAGGGAAAAAGGAAAATGGTAGACAATATTATCCTGGTGCAGAAGGAAATTCATTCCATCAAGGAAAGGTGAGAAAAAGGAATGGTCATTAAACTGGACATGGCCAACGCCTTTGACGGGGTCCTACAAAACTTTCTTTTTGTTGTGTTAATCTGGTTTGGTTTTGGGACCGGCTTCTTGGCATGAGTCGTTGCCTATATTTGCAATCCATGGATTTGACCCCTGGAAAATGAGAGCCTAGCAGAATTCTTTAAAATATCCATGGGACATAGACAAGGATGCCCACTCTCCTCCATATTGATGGAGGAATCCCTTAGCAGACTACTTGAATTAGAAAGGATGGACAAACGAATAATGGGAATCAAAATTTCCTGTGGAGTAAAAATAATAAACCACTCACAGTTTGTTGATGACACCTTACTCCTTGGAGGAGCCTCCACCATAATATCCGGACAATTCAAGGATATTCTCTAGATTTTTTTAAGAGCTTCAGGAGGAAAGACGAACAAGAAAAAATGTCCATTGTATTTTTTCAATACAAGAAATAATTTAATGATAGATATTGGCAAAATTCTTCAATTCCTATTAAAATAAGAATGACAATCCTTTAGGTATTTGGGAATCCCTATTTGCCTCAAAAAGTGCCTAAATTAGAGTGGACACACATCCAAGAGAAAATTAAAAATAAAATTAGGTCATGGGGAGCCCAATGGATTAATATTGTCGGTTGATAGGTCCTGATCAAGGAATTTTTATCTACATTACCTACCTTCCAACTGTCAATGCTCATTGGGCCTGTCATTGTTAAGGAAAAAATTTCAAAGGAAATGATAATATTTTTGTGTAAAGGGAGGACATCGACTACTAGAATAATGATTTTGGTAAAATGGAACCAAGTTAGAGCTCCCAAGGCTAATGGAGGAACGGTTTTACAAGATCCCTCTATATCTAATCAGGAACTAACAACAAAACTCTTGTCGAGATTATTCTTGGAGATGAGGACATGTGGAAAAAAGCTATTGTTAATAGATACTTACACCATGACAGATTTAGATGTTTGTATCACTTAACACCCAAATGTTCGAGCTATCCTATTTAGAAGCAACTCTCCTCCTCAATAAATATTTTCCAAAGAAAGCTCAAGTGGATCCTTGGAAATGAAAAGAACATCCTCTTGTGGCAGGATAACATCACGAGAAACCACCCCCTTATGAAAAGCCAATATATCATTGGATTGAGAAATTCGTGACAAAACCAACGAATCTTTTCTCTTTATGATATTGGATCATGGAGTGAGGAAGAAATTTGGAAAGACTGGACAATCAAAGGGATCTTAGAAGGTCTCTCTCAGCAATTCCATATCTTATGTCAAAATTTGAAGGGCTGTTCTCCTTCCATCCTAGTTTGGCCGAAAAGTGAGGATGGGGAAGAGGTACTTACTCTGTCAAGGATGGATATGCACAACTTTTGAACCAGTAGGGAATCCCTTCCAAAGCAATCAAATGGAGGATAGTTTGAATCACAGATAACGTACCCAAAATTAATTCTTTCCATTGGCCCCTCTACTTAGATAAGCTTTTAACTGGGAAAAATATCCTCAAAAAATGTTTCAATGTCCCATTTAGATGTGATCTTTGCAAGGAGAAAGAAGAGACTATTGACCATCTATTTCTTTCATGTCCTTTTGCAATTGAAGTATGTAAACACGCATGTGGATCGTTGTTCCATTGGATCAAATGGCCAATCAAGGCCTCAAATATTATCAACAATTGGAAAATGGGATATAGAGGTAAACTAGAAAATAAAAGTACCTTCAAAGAGAGATACACAAGACCGATTAATTTCATGATTCGAAAGATTTGGCTTGCTAGGAGCATGGTTATATTCTTTGAGGAAACAGTCACCCCAACAGTCGTAACATTAAGAAGCAGGAGCATGTTAGCAGAGCACATCAACCATAAGAAAAGGAAAAATATATTCAACAATATAATCGAAGAGGAAAGTAGTTGGTTAAAATGGATAAAGGTCCTCCATTTGGAAGAAAATCACCCCTCTCCTCCCTCTCTGAACTCAAACCCTTCTAGATCAAGTTGGCAACTTCATATTTCAGTCCATGACTTTGACCAAAGGAAAGAAAACCAGGTTCACCACATACTGTGTTTTGACGGAGAATCTAAAGGAAATTATGGGGTTGTTTGTGAAAATGGGGAGATCATTTCCCCGGGTGGAATTACTAGTATCAAATACTCCTGGAATATTGGGAAGGCAACCAACAATCAAGAAGAAGCTTTGGAACCCCTCTGGGGCATGTGTTTGTCCAAATAAAAAGGATGGAAATATATGGTCATCATTGGTGATTCATTGTTGATTATAAAGATATTAATATTAGGCATCCCTCTAGTAGACATGTATCTTCATTCAATCTTCAGGAAAACATTTATAGTAACTCAATATTTCTCTGAAATAAATGCAAATCATGTGTTTAGGATCAATAACCATCCAACATATTTACAAGCAAATATGGGTATAAGAGGAAATTATGGAATGATGAAAATGAATGGTGTATTCTCTTTCAAAACCATACCCTGATCTCATACCTAATCTCTCAATCAGGTTTGTAAGTAACGCCATACTTTTCCATCTGAATGTCAAGGTATGTGTGATCACCTTCATATTACAATGAACCTGGATAAGGTCTTAATTTGTCTCATGGTTGGAGGCACGAAGTCCTGTGTCAACCCAAAGCTTTATCACCAACTCCATGCTATTATAATTATGAGAATATTTCTCTCATGCACAAATATTGCAGGATACAATGAATATAATCCAAAGGATATCACTGGAAGCGTGAGAAGGCCTAAGGAGACCTCTGCAATAAAAATGGAAAAGGTTCAGTATCCAATCTCCATTTAAATTTCAATTAAACTTTAGGCCTTCCACATGGAAGTTTCTAGGTTCCATTGTGAAAAAAATAAGAAAGGGTGGTGCTTCTTCATCCATATTGATCAATACCTAAGCAAGGGAGAATGCATCAATCCCAGCCCCAACCTTCTTGAAAAAACAGTTTGGTAATGGATTCAGATTCTCTAAATGAATCCACTTCATGTAGCGTGATGAACTAATTCAAAATTATGCAATCAAAGAAGTTGGTGATATTGGATTCCTTCTTAGAACAAAGAAATACATTTCGAAGGCTGGAATTCGAACAAGTTTCTCTTAAACCAGAAATGGAAAGACTTAAAAATCATGTTGAGGTTGAAGCTTCCTTAGAGGGCTTAGCTCAACCGATGTATACTCAATATTTAAATATAGATTTTGAAGAGGAAGGGGAAGTTGCCTATTCTCACGAGGAGGACACCAAAGACTATCGACGGAGGACCGAAAGGGAGGAAGCATCTGTCGGGAAAGTAATAATCTAAATAGTCTAGATGGGAAACCATTTTTGTATTTCGATTTTGGGTTTATCCTGTAGAATATATTCTGGGAAATTTGATAGTTCCTATAGGAATAGAAGAAGAAGAAAAGGTAGATATAAGAATTACCAAAAATTCTCGGGGATAAACCATGTCGAAAGTCGCTATATGGTTTTTTTGTATCTTCTCCCATCCTTCAGTCATATTTTTTATTAAAAAAAATATTGGTTTTGTTTGAAAAAATATATTAGCCATTACTATTAACAATGGGTTAAAATAGTATCAAAAGAGTCAAGTGATTGTGGCCCTAATGTTTATTTTTATTTTATCTGATGTGTTAATACTATACATAAGCTTCATAAATGGTGCTTTCATATATAGCTAAACAACATGACCTAGTTTAAATTGTATAGTTTGTCAAAATGTTTATCATACCGGAAAGCACTATTTCCAGTGCTCTCAAATGTTTAATTGTGCACCGACACAACCAAGTCTAGGGGTGACTTCTTATTATTTCTCAGTGCATTATTAATATTAGTTAGCACCATTAAGAATGCATTAGAAATTATCAAGAACACTGGATGAACGTGGCCTTAAAGTGTATTTCTATTTTTATTTTATTTGGTGCATTTACAATATTAGGATGCACTAACACCAGTACATCCATTAACCCACTATGGTTAATGGTTCACTTTATTTATGTTGATGCACCATTATTGGGGGGTGCATTGGGACAATAAACACATAGCTTATGGTGGGCCCTATGTATTAATAGGTTGCAATTTATATCATCTTTCCATGACATTCAAGCAAGTAAAATTATGTGTTTTCCAAATAGATTGTTCCCTTGTAGAATAGCAATATGGTCCAAATTTTGGCGTGAACAATAATGTCATATCCTAAAAGAAACCATAATTTTGTGGTGCATGCCATTGCAAAGTTTGATAAACGAGATCTGGTTATTTGATGTTGATGAAAAATATATATATTTGTCAATGACACAAATATATTTTGCCAAAGTGATATATTTCAACATCAAACTTTTAAAAAAAAGGAGTTAGGTTGAAATTCCTTTCCATAACCATTTCCACTTCACCTCAGATCTTGTCATTATTGTGGTTACATTTATCCCATTATATAAATAAATAAATTAACTAATTAGTAACACTAATCCTTGATTCTTTGCGAAAACTCAATCCTTCCACCATACATTTCATCATCTTCCCATCCCTACCAACCTCAATTCTCGCTTTCCATTTTCAAACATTGAATTTTTGGTCTTGTTAAAATAATTTGAAACCCTTGCAAACCTCAAATAAATTTAGTTATAATACAAGCATTAGATAAATATATTTCCTTCACTAAAAAATAATGGTTAGTGCCCTTGCATCATTGGCTTGGAGGACACTCTATTGGTTGGCTTTAGATTTTATGGTGGGTGTGGATATGGTCTTCTTCAATTTATTCATATGAAATTGTGCAACGACAATGGAGATAAGAATACCACGAGAAATATTTTAAGAATGCAGATATGTGTGATGGAATAAATTTAATAAGGATATGCATGGGATTATTCCTATCCAAGGGAATACATTCTAAAGAGCATCATGACAGTCCATGAACCCAAAGTTAACTATATGAAGACAATTGGGAAGAGGAACTAGTTTTATACATGCATTTTCAAGCAAGCTATGAATGATGATACATTTTGGTTGTTATTGTAAGAAAAACACCATCATGAGCCTTTGCATGAGTGTTTTCCATGTCAAAAATCTCTCAACATTGATTGTCCACCTCTCCAATGTACATAGAAAATTATGGACACCTTTCAAGTGGATCCATCCTCACTAATGTGAAGTGGCATATCATTGTCACTGTTGCTCGTAGAGTTATATCATTTTATTGAAAATAAGGATCTAGAACTATAAGGGGTTTTGGTTAGACATCTTGATCTGTTACTTCTAAGACTCAATAAACGATGTTTTTTTCTTCTTCTAAGACTCCATTAATGATTCCTTTCTTCATGTGTCGAACAAATATATTATAACAATATAATAACCACCATCATTGCACCACATGTCACTACTAAAAAATGTGGATTACGAAGTGGGAGCCACTCTCCTACTCTCTCTTCTTGCAGAGGCTTCATCCAAACTATATTCTATGTGTTGCATTCCAAGTATGGAAGGATTAGGAGATGGGACATATCAATCGACCTATGTTTGAAACTAACAACTCATTTATATTATAAAGCATTATTATGCAGTGGGCAACCAATATGCAAAAAGGAATCTATGTTCTAGAATCATTCCTTTTGTAATTATAGACATTAGTTGGGAGCACCTTATAAAATCATATGTGTGATAAGTTTATTTGTCCTAATAACAGAAGGAACTATGCAAATGTAATGTAAAAAATTCCCCACTTGAATTGAAATACATGAGATAAACCCAATACTCTCACTTGGATCCGATTGTCCTTTGTGTACATAGCAATGACATCCTAAATTTTTGCAACACCATCTCGAGGGTGATTTTGAAGCTATACCTTTTTTCAACATGTCTCTCATATGTTGTGTTTGTTGTATGTTGAATTTTACTGAGATTAAATTTCAATACCACCTTAAATAGTGTTGTATTCTCATAAATACATTTGGCGAGGGAAATAACATGTTACGGTTTTTGTGACATTGGATGATTAAATTATCAAGGTTTTATTAGCACACAATGATTGGCAACTTAGATTTAATCTACTTTTGACATGGCAAAGTGGAATGTTCACTTTCTTCTTTTTTGTTGATGATTGAAAGTGTTATACACATTGTGACTACAACCAATATTATACTTCTAATACAACAACATGTTATGATCAATTCAATGTGGGATATGTAATATTGAAATGAAACATATGTCCATCAAACAATCATTTAAAATCATCAAAGATAGATTTCACCTATTGCTTTCTCAAGGTGTCTATCAAATTCCTTGTTATTGTGGAAAATCCCACATTGGTCAAAATGGTCGATCAACCCAAACTCAACTCAACAAACATATCACCAATGCCTTTCATAAGAACCTATATAAGTATATGATCACCAAGAACTCTCATTAATTTACATGTTTATTTTGTTTTGGCGAAACCAAAATCGCAACATTTTCAACACATTACTCATGCCACATAATTAGAGCCCCACATTACTCGTGCCACATAATCAGAGAAGCCATCAAAATTGATAAACATTCTAAAA
Source organism: Pseudotsuga menziesii (assembly GCA_001517045.1). NCBI lineage: Eukaryota > Viridiplantae > Streptophyta > Pinopsida > Pinales > Pinaceae > Pseudotsuga > Pseudotsuga menziesii. The sequence continues at coordinate 108,521 of LPNX011088154.1, forward strand.
TTTTAATCGGAAATGTGACTATACACTTAGCCAATACTTAAAGTCGATAATCCACAAACTTTATCAATAAGGTGCATTGTCTCTTATCATGACCATCATTTTAAATGATCTCGTTCTTATCCAAACCTTCCCATCTTATGTGTTTTTTATTATTTAATCGTACCTCTCTTTTGGATTGTTATTCTAACTTTGATTTTTTTCAATAGAAAAAAACATGTAACGTGTTATTCAAATATAGAATCAAAGTTACATATGAACCACTCTTTTTATCCATCTTTACATACCAAAAAGGCAATAAAGTTGTCCAAAACACTACACATCCTTCTTATACCAAAATATTACATTTTCCTTCAATACATCACTGCCCATACTCTAAAACGTTACTAAAATAACTATTACACATATAGTCCAACAAGCGAACAACAAAAAATTGGCATGACAACTATAAGAAAATAGACTAAGAGAGCCTTAGTCCAGTCAAAAAATATGATATGACCCAGCATAAATCATAATTCCATCCATGAATTTTGAGCACTGAATATAACCAAAAATTTCATTGATAGAAGCTTTGGACAAGGCATCAGCATCCTCATTGAAGCAATAATAAATGTGCCTGAAAGAGATGACTTGAAAATGTTGAGATAATAATCTTACTCTCCTCATCCAACTAAACAAATACAATGACTACATATAGTTCAAACCATTTTCCCAATCAATGATTACTTTTGAGTCCCCAAACACAATAATCTCCAAAATCCCTCTCTTCTTTGCGAACCAAAGCAAATCCCATAGAGAAAGAAGTTTAGCCAGAGTGTTTGTCCCCTTTCCAATTCCCATATTAAATTTTATAATATGATTTATTTTCATGTAGATGACCATTCCTACATCACATCGTCCTTCCTTTTGAGCTTCATCAAAGAAACCACTAGGAATATCCTCTGAAAGAGATGGACTTATAAATAACTTTTTGGACTTTTTAACTTCTTCCTTTTTCCATTCTTTTAAAGTTGCATAAATATCTGAAACTGTAATATGGAGATATGGATTAACATCTTGGAAAATACACCTATTAAGAACATTCCATATTTCCCAAAAGATTTAAAAAAAAAGTAAATCCTTATACTTCTCTTTTCTGTGAAACCATATGAACAAGTTATCTTCCAAGCAATTTACTTTCCAAGGAAAAGAAACAGAAACCAGACTGGTCACCTCCATCCAAACCAAATTAAAAATGGGACAATGATAAAACAGATGAGGAGCTGATTCAATATCTTTCCTGCACAGATAACATAATATAGACCAGAAAAACCACACACTTTTAACTTTTCCCACACTAATATTTTATCATTCATCGCCAACCAACATAAACATTTAATTTTTAAAGGAACGTGGTGCTTCCATAAATATTCATTCAACCATTTTTTATCTTCAACAATCCTATTATCAACAATAACATTATTCACAAGATTTCTTGTGACTTCCCCAGTTTTTGAATTAGAATCCCAAACAATTCTATCTCCCGAAACTTCGAGAAGGATGTCATCTTGTGACAGAGAAAAAATGAAATTGTTCCATTCGTATGCAACCTAAATAAGAAGGTTTAATTGCCTAGATATATGTTGGACACACTGAACACACTAAGAGGAGGGGGGGTATTAATTCTGTCACAACAAGGGGGTATTAATTCTGTCACAACAATCTTGGGACAACATATAAAATCACAAGTGATTCAATGACAAATTACACATGAAATGATGTAACAGTACTGCAATAGGAGGTTGCAGCTCTGTATAATCAATGAAATAATGAACAACACAATACAATGTCATGCAGAATGCATGAATGCCAAGCCAATTCGAATTCTCTAGGAGGTCATTCGAATTGCATGGATGGGTGTAGCTTAGTTGAATGTAAGCAACACTAGACACACTTAGTTAAGCACTAATCTAGCCATAACCGACTCTCACACTAAGTCCTAACTGAATCAAAGTGCAATAGATTACTGAGTATAACTGAATGTAACTCAGACACATGTCACTGCATGCTAAACAATAGGTGGTAGCGCATCACTAACTACAATTAGCTCCAATGAAGTTAACTGAAGTGGTACTAGTCATCAGAAGTGGTTGGGGGCGCATTCATTCACTCCAGTTCAACCCAATCATCCCAAAATAGACAATTTCATGATGGTGGCGCCTTTACAACTCAAATTAACTGATTGTTAGGTGAAACAACAATCAGTTAGCTATTAGGTGCACATATGACACTCAATTCACCCCATAATTGCTCCCTAATTGAAGGAGGAAGCCTAGTTAGCCTCCCTGTTTAAAGGATGAAGCCCAGTTAGCCTCCCTGATTGAAGGGGAAGGCTTGGTTGGCCTCCTTGATTGAAGGAAGGTGTGGGTGTGCTCATGCTGATGTCAATTAAGTCAATTAAACTTAGGATAGTGTGTAATTAGGCCAAAATTGACAAAATAGGTGTCTATGTTGGGTAAATGATTCCAGCACCCCCCCTTTAGCTATACTTTGGAGGAGTACAATAAAATGCATGAAATGCTAGGGCCTCAGCAACAAAGGCCATAGGTCACCCTGTACAAAAAATGTAACTCTAACAATGCTAAAAATAAAATCTAAGTGAGGAAAGAGGGAAAACCCCCCCCTCAAGTTGAACACTAAAGAAGTAAAATGATCACCCTGATGAAATCACCCCCAACAGTGAACGGAGGTGAGTGAAATTTTTCTTTGTAAATATCTTGGTGAAGATATCTGTAAATTTTCTCATCTGTAGGGCAGTATTGCAGAACAATGGTCTTGTCATGCACCAACTCCCTGATGTAGTGCATGTGTATCTCAACATGTTTGGTACTCTTCCTGGTAACTGGATCTATGGAGATCTTAATAGCACTTTTATTGTCACAAAATATGACTATGGAAAAAGTACTACCAATCTCAAACTCTGAAATAATGCCTTGCAACCAAACGACTTGGATGCAAGCATTCACTACTCCCCTGTACTCGGCCTCTGTTGAAGACAATGCAATGGAAGCCTACTTTTTGCTATACCAGAAAATGGGGCCACCACCAAACATAAATACATACCTGTAAGTGGACTTCTGATCTATGGAATCCCCTGCCCAATCTAAATCTGTATAACCAACCAACTCTAGCTCAGAATTTGCAGCATAGTGAATGACATAGGATCTTGTGCCCTGAATGTATTGAAGGATCCTCTTGGAAGCCTTCCAATGCACATCATGAGGCTGCTGCATGTATCTTGATACATGATTCAAAACATAACATATATCAGGCCGTGAATGTGTCAAGTAAATCAACCTACCAATCAGCTGGCGGTAGATAGTGCAATCCATGGGTGGAGTGTTTTTTCCTTCTTCAAGGCCGATCCTTGAGAGGAAAGGGAATGGGGCAGCCTTACATTCAGCCATGTTAAACTTAACTAATAGGTCTGATATGTATTTATACTGAGTTACCATTATCTAATCAAAGTCTTGGGAGATTTCAAGCCCCAGAAATTGCTTCAAGAGCCCCAAATCGCTCATCTCAAATGCATCATGAAGAGTTGTTTTTATGAAAGCAATGGAAGCAAGTGTGCTTTCTATAATCAAAATATCATCAAAATATAAAACAATGATAAGTAAATTACCATCATACTGCTGTATATACACATTCAGATCAGATTTACGCCTTTGGAAGTTTTGTGAAAGCAGAAAGGCAACCATCTTGGCATACCATGATCTTGGGGCTTGTTTCAGCCCATATAATGATTTCTGCAATTCACAAACCAAATAAGGATCTGATGTGTACCCCTCAGGATGCTTCATATATATTTCTTCATGCAGGTCTCCATGTAGAAAGGCACCCTTGACATCCATATTATGAACCTCCCAGTGCTTGGATGTCACAATGGCCAAAACTAGGCGAATGGAGTCCATCTTTTCCACCGGTGCAAAGGTCTCATGATAGTCCACACCTTGGACCTGGGAGAACCCTTTTGCAACCAGCCTTGCCTTATATTTTCAATTTTTTCCATCAGCAGCAACCTTTATCTGAAACAACCACTTGCATTGAACTAATCTCCTCCCAGGTGGAAGAGAAACTAGCTCCCAAGTAGCATTTTTCCGAAGAGAATTAAACTCTTTGTCCATGGCAACTTGACATCTCGGATCTTTCCAAGAATGGTAGTAGGACTTAGGATCTGACCCAATCATTAAATAACATATCTCGGACAGTAATGCATCATGAATAGAGAGAGAAATACCTGCTCTTTGAAAATCAGACCGGGTTCTTCTTGGATCAGCAAGATTTCCAATGTTTTTCCCAACGAAGGAGAGTGTCTTCTTGGCCCAAGTTGGGAGATGTGTTTGCACTTCAGAATCTGATTCTGAACCTGATATTTTTTTATGACTGATATAATACATCATATCATCAAAATCATAGCCATCACTCCCAATTTCATCATCCGAATAATGAGCAGAACAGGAGGGAATTTCAGTACATTTCTCCTTGACTAGTTCTACCTCTTGGAGAGGCTCTTCAAATTGGACACTTCTTTCGATGAAAATTTGTTTTGTTATGATATTCAGTAGCTTGAAACCTTTAGATTCTTTTGGATATCCAATAAACAAACATTCAACACTTTGTGGTTGCAAAGCCTTCCTCTTGTCATGCGGAATTCAGGCCCATGCAGTGGACCCAAACACCCTAAAATTTGGCACATCCGGCTTGTGTCCAAATTAGGCTTCAAAATTTGTCTTGAATTTCACAAATAATTGAGTTACTATGTTCTTAATACATGCAGAAACCTTCATGGCCTCAGCCAATAAATTTTCAGCCAATCCTTTCGCTTCCAGCATGCATGTGGTCATCTCCTTTAGAGAGCAGTTTTTCCTTTCTGCTACACCATTTTGTCGAGGAGTGTAGGGAATGGAATGTTGGATCTTGATACCACTGTCTGAAAATATTTGAAGCAATTAGTTACTGATATATTCCCCTCCATTATCAGATCTCAAAGATTTAATATTTCTCCCAGAGGCATTCTCAACCAGTGCTTTCAACTCAACAAATTTCTCCAAAACTTCAGATTTTTTCTTGATGAAGAAAACCCAAGTGTATCTAGAAAAATAATCTATGAAAGTGAGTACATACCAAGATCCATTCATGGATGAGGTGGGAATCAGTCCGCTGATATCAGAATGAATCCGACCCAAGATACTTGATTCACGGCTTTCCTTTCCCCGATCAAACTTGTGCTCAGGGTGTTTTCCAACAATACAACCTTTGCAAACTCCGGTGGTAGATTTGGAGAATGGGAGGCCTTCAACCATGGAATTTTTCTGAAGTTTCTACAAGTACTTGAAATTTAAATGACCAAATATCTCATGCCAAATTCTACTGATCTCCTTTCCATGAGTCAGAAGAGCGGTGGGATTTGCATCCGTTAGAAAATGGGAAAACTCATAGGCTTTTGCATGATGGTTTGCAAATCCTTTTGCAACAAGTTTATTGGATGCAATCTTAGTTATTTCTACATCATTGGGGATTAATTTTACTCTCTTGGGCACTCCTGTATGATTCATTTGACATACACTCAGTAGGTTGGAGTCCAAGGAGGGTACATACAGAACATTGAAAAAATTGCCATGTTCAAGATTTACTGTACCTTATCCCTTCAAAATAATGGTAGAATGATCTCCCATGTGGATGGGAATTCTTTTGTCGGTGTCTAGAGAAGAGAAGGAGTCTCTGCTTACCATCATGTGATTCAAAGCTCCAGAGTCTATGAGTAGAGCTTTGGGCTTCGAGGTGCTTTCCATGAGAGCACGTCCTCTTTCTTGCTGGGTATCCCAATCTTGGTGATCTCTCTTCCGAACACACTTCAGAAGATTGATATTGTTTCTCTCGAGGAGAGAAGTCACCTCATAAAGCTTATTATTCATGTAGGCATGCTTAGGGTGGAAGCCCTTCCTACAATATGAACACTTGACTTTCTCTTTCCCATGGTTTCCTTTTTTCTTGTGTTTCTTTGAGCCCAGAGACTCTTCTTGCTGCTGGATCTTTTATTTAGGCTTTGGAGCTTCGAATTTACTCTTTTGATTCTTCTTCCCTTTCCCCTTCGGATCCTTGTGCCCTGAAGCAAATAGGTTTGGATATTTTGAGGATCGAATGATCCCCATTTGAACAAGCTTTTCATGCTCGTTTGTTAGGGACTCAATGAAGGCATTGAGAGAAGGAATCTTCCATCCAAGGGTTGTGAGCTCTCGGAATGGAAAGTGGAAACAAATACAAAGTAGTTGGCACCACGTTTTGAGAGAATGGAAAGGATGAGCTGATCATCTTCCTTCTTCACCTCACACTGCGTCAACTATAGGACTAGATACTTGAATTTTGTGAAGAAGTCATTGAGAGTCTTGAAATTGCCAGGTTGAAGAGAAATCAACTCATTCTCTAGCTTATAAATCCTCAAATCATCATGTTTGTCATACAAGGAGGCAAGTTTGTACAAATTTCTTTTGGAGTCTTCAATCCCAAGAGATGGAATAGAAGGTCCTTAGATATGGAGAGACACAGAAACCCAAAAGCTCCATCCATTTTGTTAAAGAAGCTAGCCTTGTCCTCAACATGGTTAAGGTCTTCCTCTGTCTCCATAGTGACTCTGTGGAGTCCTTTAGCACGTAGTTGGATCTCCATATATCCCTTCCATTAGTGATAATTGAAATGAGTTAGGATTTCTATGGAAGAATCCATACTGCTACTGGAGAGAATGCAATGAACCTGTAAAAAATCCTGCAATCAACACAAAAAAGTCACCTTAAGGTCGAACAACTTGCACATTTTAGGTTTTCATCACACCAAACATAATTGATCAAGCAAGCTTGATCAACAATTCCTTAACTTGAGGTATTAAGTGGTAAACCTTCTGCTTCTGGTGCAGTGCTGGAATTTGAGCTTTTGCTCAATTTTGCATGCAAGATCCGTAAAAAATCATGTTTTTGAAGAATAGTGCTTTGTCCTGCCATGGATCTGATACCATATTAATTATGTCACAACAATATTGGGACAATGTATAAACTCACAAGTGATTCAATGACAAATTAGCATGAAATGATATAACGATACTGCAATAGGAGGTTGCAACTCTGCATAATCAATGAAAGAATAAATAATACAATACAATGTCATGCAAAATGCATGAATGCCAAGTCAATTCGAATTATCTAGGAGATCATTCTAATTGCATGGATGGGTGTAGCTCAACTGAATTTCAGCAACACTAGACACACTTAGTTAACCACTAATCTAGCCATAACTGACTCTCACACTAAGTCCTAACTGAATCGGAGTGCAATAGATGATTGAGTCTAACTAAATGTAAATCAGACACATGTCACTGCATGCCAAACAATAGGTGGTATCCCAACACTAACTCCAGTTAGCTCCAATGAACTTAACTGAAGTGGTACTAGTCATTAGAAGTGGTTGGGGGTGCATTCATTCACTCCAATTCAACCCAATCAGCCCAAAATAGACAATTGCATGATGGAGGTTCCTTTACAACTTGGCTTAACTGGTTGTTACGTGAAACAACAATCAGTTAGGTATTAGGTGCACTTATGACACTCATTTCACCCCATAATTTATCCATGATTAAAGGATGAAGCCTAGTTAGCCTCCTTGATTGAAGGAGGAAGCCCAGTTATCCTCCTTGATTGAAGGGGAAGGCTTAGTTGGCCTCCTTTATTGAAGGAAGGCATGGGTGTGCTCATGGTGTGCTCATCTGATGTCAATTAAGTTAATTAAACTTAGGATAGTGGGTAATTAGGACAAAATTGACCAAATAAGTGTGTATGTTGGGTAAATGACTCCAACATGGGGTGAATCCATGTGTGTATATTTTATTACTTTTCAAAACTTGATTATCAACAACTTGCAAACTATAACATTAATTAATACATTATCAACCTTTACATTTCATAAGCATATCATCATCACATAAGAAACATACACATTACACAATATTTTTACATGGAAACCTAAGTACCGAGGGAAAAACCACAAAATATGGTGTTAATAATATAGTGATTACATTCAATGTGTTTACCAGCACGAACTGGAAGGAATCTCCAACTCCTTGATTTTCTAGCACCAACTAGAAGGAGGCTCCAACCCCCTAGTTTATCAGTTCCAACTGAAAGGAGGCTACAACCCCCTAAGGTCACCGACTCCAACATGTAGAGAGGATTACAATCCTCATTGAGAGCCAAATCACAATTCTTAGGAACCAACTTGAAGAAGACTACAATCTCCTATCCTTTCCCATCCTACGACCTTAATATGAATAGAAGAAACAATATGTAATGGTCATTGTATCACTATCTCTGACAACTTGTACCTGTATATTTGTACCTGCACATGTATCACTACCTTTGTAAACATGTCATAATCACTATATTTTTCATAATTCCCCAGTCATTTTCTTTGTCAACATGTACCTACATCTATGTCTCTGTACCTGTATACTTATTCCTTTTACAATCATTGTATCTCTATCTCAATGTCACAATCACTACCTCTATCACAATGTCGTTGTCAATGCCACAATTCCACAATCACTATGACACTATCTCAATATATGTCACACTATATCAACCTGTATATGCCTCAAGTATATACCCAGAAACAAGCATCTATAAATTTCATTTGGATCCTCAACTTTTACATCATATACATTTCCAAAACATTGAACATTCCAAGAGATGAGCCATATGCCACAACATAACCATGGACTAAGCCAAGATAACCACTATGATCTATGCCATGATTGTCATACAATATGTCCAGATCATCACCATGATCTATACAAACAAATCACCAAGATATATTCCATGATCATCATAAATTGTGCACCAACATCTATGTCAATATCAACATCATGTTGCCAAGAGATAAGTACAAGAATATGTACAAAATTCATACATTTTCAAGACAACAAACTGGACCATAGTCCATGAGAGGCATGACCATCACAACATATACCCATGTACAAGAACCATACAATATATATGCCAACATAACCATCATCATATCCCCCATAACATATATAATTACTTCAAACAGGTATACCAAGAGAGAAGCTCACATACCAAGACCCAAGATGAGCTCTATCAAAGAAACAAACGTGCCATCACTAGAGAAACCTACAAGCATGAACCATGAGTTTTCCAATATCACAAGATGATGAAACAATATAGAAACAAAAAGAGTATCTAGATATATTCATCACATATCCCTCACAACCAGCTTTCCAACAAGCCAAGAATTTTGTAATTCCGATATTGTATGAGAAAATTATGTCATGTTTTATGAGTCTCCTCAATCCTCAAAGATGCCCAGAAATCATTCCTCCAAAGGTTTCACATTTTTTCTCCAAAGATGCACAGTATAAATAGAGACTTGATTCATGATAAAATTAAATGTTTGGCCTTCTATTTATACACTTCATCATGATCTAGTAGCTTCTTTTAGTGTCTCCTTAAACTCATCCTTAATTCATTGATCTCAATATTTTAAGGGGGTATCAAGGGTCAGTACCCTACCTTCATGACACTTCATGTCAAAACATCAATAACACTATTTATCTTCTCCAAAGGGGGGAACTAGGGCTTGACCACATCATCATACTTGGTGGATACACCATTATTTATTGTTGGGATCCTTGCCACTTTAAGTGGTCTAATGGACCAAAGCACCACAATTTTTTGGGTCATGTGGACGAAGAATTATTATTTTGGGGGTACTTCAAGATTCACACCAACTTGATTTGGACAAATTTTTGGGACTCTTTAGGGAATTCTCCACCATGGGTCATGTAACCCCAAACTCATGGGCAAGTGGACCAAACACCATTGTTTATGAGTTTCTTCACATTTTATTTGAACAGTGCATTGTGGAACAATCCTTATTACTTCAGGGGTTATTTCTCATGGTCATATGGACCAATGCTTATGGTCATGTAGACCCAACATCACTACTTTTGAGGTTATGTGGACCCATCATCATGATTTTGGGATATATTTCCCACTTCATCCCAATATGCTTTGCACCAACCTTAGGGGCCCTCCAGGGCCTTCTCCAACATGGGTTATATGACCCCACCCACATGGTCATGTGGATCCAACACCACTATTTAAGGAATTTCTCAAATTTATTACTGGCATTGCTAAGGAACACCTTAACGAACTTTCTTACACTTCTTATCATCATGGTCATGTGACCCAACATCATTTATTTAGGAAATTCTTCACACTTATTTAGGACACTTTAGGGACTCCTTTACATTCCACATCATCATGATCATTAGGGGGTTCTCTAAGATATTTGTACCGATTATGTATAACTCAAAGTGTTTTCCCGTGAGGGTCATGTGCAACCGCTACACCATAAGGGGACCGCTTTGGGTTTATATACACTTGTGATCAAGGGATTACTTAGGTTATTCTTTAGGGGATTCAAGGATTCATTATAAATTCCCAAAAAATATATATCTACTATAACCATGTCATCATTACCACCTTAACACCACATATCTTTTCACCCTTTTGACATCAATGACACCCTATTTGAAATCAATGGAAGCTTCTTCCAACAACATCTCCCTTTGTCATTGATGGCAACAACTTCAAATATCTCTCCCCCTTTAACATAAATGACAAAAGGGGTGAAACAACTTTGTTCACCTTCTCCCGCAAGGATTATGCTGGGTCCCCCTGTCAATATGCTTCTATTCTATGACTTTGTTTTGTTGATCATTTTCTCCATTGCAAAAGATAACTTTACTTGAATAGGAATTCCTCTTGAAAATATATTTCTTTGCTCACAATGCTCCCCCTTTTAATGTTTTGACTCTACCTTATACTTGAACATTTCATGAAGCTTTATGAAGTAGCTCCCCTTGTGTTCGTGAATAATTTACCAAACCACTGATTTGTTGACTTTTCATCAATCTTACTTTCATGCTACTTACACTTCCCATCAATATTATCCATAATATTGGGATCCCTTATGCCAAACTATTTAGAAAAATAGGTACTGCTATGTTATAGGATCATTATATGTAGTCTTGACACCTTCCTTTTTGCTTGCTGATATGTCACTATTAATTTAATCTGCAACTGTTGTAGATATGTCCTTTGAGTCTTATGTACTGACTTGTTTTTCCTTCACATATTCAACATGTAATACCAATTATTTTCTATAATTGATCTTGGCACCTATTCTACTTTCATTCAATATACTTCCCATCTTTAAGATAAGAGATCGGATTTAATTTCCTGTCTTGAGCTATGAACTTTCATCATTTATATGGAGGACCAATCCACAACCTTCTTGCTTCTGTCCTTCTGGATTCTTCTTCCATACTTTCTTATATATGATATCAATATTATTCTTTTTGGAATACTTTATCATGTGTCTACAATCATGAGCTATGTCTCCATAGTTTTTGCAGTTGTAGCATTCAACATTGTGGTTCACCGTACTTCTACAATCTCTTTCCATGTGTCAATAATTGTGGAAATTGTAACATTCGACATTGTAGTTCATGTGAACACCTTCATTTCTTGCATGATCCTTTTTGTCCATAATCTTTGCAATATTTATCCCTGTGTCCAAAACTGTTACATGAAAAACAATAACCATAAAGGAAACTTTGGTACCTAGGAGAAAAAAGGTCTTCTTTGTGATGTGACATCTTTGTATCCATTCTTCCTTGAACCTTGACTTATTCCTTTGTAGTTTTTTCCTTGGTGGGAGATTCTGAGAGTATCCACATAGCTTTTAGCCTTTTCTTCACTTTCCTTATTTGGTATCTTAGAGATTTCACTTTCATCAATGCTCTTCTCAGACCTTGAATTTGTTTTCAACTAGAGAACCGTCTTGTCCAAATTCCCTTTTAGTGAAAGGATCTCAAGTTCTTGCCTTTGACAAATCTATTTCTTCTCTTGAAGTTGACTTTTTAGGTTTGCTTCAATTTTCTTGGTGTCTTCTATCTGTCTTCTTAAACCAAAAATTGTCTTCTCAGTTTCTTCAATACTATCTGCCATCTGTCCTTTTGTATTATGATCATCAACATGACATTTTTGCAATTGACTTTTTAGTAACTCATTCTCCTCTCTAATTTGAGAGTTCCACTTCAGTTTCCATTAATTCCAAATGTAAATTTTAAAATTCTTTCTTTAAGGAGGCATTTTCAACTTCTTGTTCTTGACATATATTTTCCTTTCTTTCACATGCTTCCTTCTCTTTTAGTTGAATTGCTAGCAATGTATTCTCTTGTTGATACTTTTGCATTTGTTCCATTAGAATCTTGTTCTTATTTATTTCTTCCTTCAACTCATCTAGGGTTCTAACTAGTTCTACTTCAAGATCTACAACCCCTTCAATTTCTTAGTCTTCTTCAGATGCATTTCTTTCAAAAATTTCATCATCTGATTATGGATGTTCTTTATTTTCTATATTTGACCTTTCATTTTGTTTGTCTTCATGTTTCTGATGGAGATATCCCTTTGTGTAGAGGTTTTGTAGCTTGTACTAGAGTTCTTTAGGTGATGTACACTTTCCAACTTTGTCTTTCATAGGATTAGATAGTCCATGCAAGATGATATCCATTGCCATTGCATTATTCTTCCTTAACTCCTTCTTGGTTGTTGTTTTTGGTAGTGTTTTTGGAGCAGTGTACCATTCACAATAGAATGCCATAGACTCAAATATTTTCCTTGTGAATAGAGTCTTATCTTGATAATCCAATTATCAAAATTTAATCCTTAAAATAGAGTAACCCCGTTTGCAGAGTAAAGACTTTCATGTTCATCCATGATCTCCATATATCTCTCTTCCAGTTGTTAGACTATGCTTGAAGGAACATTCTTTGATACCAATTGTTGGACACACCGAAAACACTGAGAGGGGAGGGTGAATTCATGTGTATAGCTTTTATTACTTTTCAAAACTTGATTATCAACAACTTGCAAACTACGACATTCATTAATACATTATCAACCTTTACATTTCATAAGCATATTGTCATCACATCATCATCACATAAGAAGCATACAAATTACACAATATTTTTACGTGGAAACCAAAGTAATGGAGGAAAATAACAAAAGATGTTGTTTATAATATAGTGATTACATTCAATGTGTTAACAACACCAACTGGAAGGAAGCTCCAACTCCCTGATTTTATAGCACCAACTAGAAATAGGCTCCAACCCCCTAGATTATCAACTCCAACTGAAAGGAGGATACAACCCCCTAAGGTCACATGCCCCAACATGTAGAGAGGATTACAATCCTCAATGAGCACCAACTCACAATTCTTAGGGACCAACCTAGGGGATACTACAATCTCTTATCCTTTCCCCATCCTATTTCCCTAATATAAATAGACAAAACAATATGTAATGATCATTCTATCATTGTCTCTGACAACGTGTACTTGTATCTTTGTCCATGCACCTGTATCACTTCCTTTGTCAACCTATCACAATCCCTATCTTTGTCACAACTACCCAATCACTGTCTTTGTCAACTTGTACCTATATCTCTATCTATGTCCCTGTTAATTGTCCATGTCACAATCATTGTATTTATATCTCAATGTCACAATCACTACCTATGTCACGATGCCACTATCAATGTCACAATGTCACAATCATTGTCACAATGTCTCAATCTCGATCACACTATATCAACTTGTACATGCCTCAAGTATGTACCCAGAAAAAATCATCCATCGATTTCATTTGGATCCTCAACTTTTACATCATATACATTTCCAAAACATTGAACATTTCAAGAGATGATCCATATTCCACAACATAAGCATGGACTATTCCAAGAATAACTACCATGATCTATACCAAGACCATCATACAATATGTCCATAATCACCATGATCTATACAAACAAATCACCAAGATCTGTGGCGTGATCATCATAAATTGTGCACCAACATCTATGCCAATATCACCATCAAGTATGCTAAGAGATAAGTACAAGAATATGTACAAACTTCATAACTTTTCAAGACAACAAGATGGACCCTAGTCCATGAGAGGCATGACCATCAAAAGAGAGACACATGTACAATAACCATACCATATCTATGAAAAACATAACCATCATCATATCCCTCATAACATATATAATGACTTCAAACATGTATACCAAGAGATAGGTTCACATACCAAGATCCAAGATGAGATCTATCCAGGAAAGACATGTGCCATCACACAAGAAACCCATAAGCATGAACCATGCCTTTGCCAAGATCAGAAGATGATGAAGTAATGTAGAAACCAAAAGAGTATCTAGATAGATTCATCACATATCCCTCACAGTCAAATTTCCAACTAGCCAAGATTTTTGTAATTCTGATACTATATGAGAAAGTTATGTCATTTTTTGCATCTCTTATCAATCCTCAAATATGCCCATAAATTGTTCCTCCAAAAGTTTTCACACTTTTTCTCCAAAGATGCGCAATAGAAAGAGAGACTTCATTGATGATAAAATGAAATATATGGCCTTCTATTTATACAATTCATCATGATCTAGTAGCGTCTTTTACTGTCTCCTTAAACTCATCCTTAATTCATGGATCTCCATATTTTAAGGGGGTATCGAGGGTTAGTACCCCACCTCAAGGACCCATCATGGTACTTCATGCCAAAAATTCAATATCATTATGTATCTTCTCCAAAGGGGGGGCATAGGGCTTTCCCACATCACCATACTTGGTGGATACACCATTATTTCTTGTGGGGATCCTTGCCACTTCAAGTGGTTTAATGGGCCAAAGTACCACAACTTTCGGGGTCATGTGGACTAAGCATTATTATTTTGGGGGTACTTCAATATTCACACCAACTTGCTTCGTACCAATTTTGGGGACTCTTTAGGTCCTTCATCACCATGGGTCATGTAACCCCAAACTCATGTGCAAGTGGACCAAACAACATTGTTTATGAGTTTCTTTACCTTTTATTTGAACATTTCCTTGTGGACCAATCCTTATTACTTCAAGGATTACTTATAATGGTCATATGGACCAATCTTTATGGTCATGTAAACTAACACCACTACTTTTGGGGTTATGTGGACCCATAACCATGATTTTGAGATATCTTTCACACTTCATCCAAATATGCTTTGCACCAACCTTATAGGCTCTCTAGGGAATTCTCCAACATGGGTTATGTGACCCCACCCACATGGTCATGTGGACCCAAAACCACTATTTTAGGAATTTCTTCACATTTATTATTGACATTGCTTAGGAACACATTTACGAACTTTCTTACACTTCTTATCATCATGGTCATGTGACCCAACATCATTTATTTAGGAAATTATTCACACTTATTTAGGACACTTTAGGGACTCCTTCACACTCCACGTCATCATGACCATTTGGGGATTATCTACGGTATTTGTACCACTTATGTATAACTCAAAGTGTCTTCTCATGAGGGCCATGTGCAACTGCTATGCCATAAGAGTATTGCTTTGGGTTTATGTACACATGTGATCAAGGGATTCCTTAGGATCTTCTTTAGGGGATTCAAGGATTCATTATACATTTCTAAACAATATATCTCTACTAAAACCACATCATCATTACCACCTTGACACCACTTATCTTTTCACCCTTTTGACATTAATGACACCATGTTTGACATCAATCACAACTTCTTCCAACACTTTAAACCAGTATCCATCATTAGCATGCTTAGAATTCTTTACATGAGAAAGAACTAAAATGTTTCTTTTATGAAGTTTTGAAATGAGAGAAGTTGAAAGAAAACCATTCCCAAAAAATCCTGATATAGGATCTATGCCCACAAAATCTTGAATTCCTCAACCCACCTTCCATCTAAGATGATTACTCAATAAAGGATAAACCTTTAGAAAAGTTTTCCATATGAAGGAAGCTCTTTGATTTTTTAAAACTAGTTCTCTAATTCATTGAAATAAAGAAAAAGACATGATATATTTTGAATACATTACCGTGTTCCATAAGCCAGATGTTGTCACCAGATCTGCTCAGGAAAAATTGTTTATCCTAAGTTCTTCCTGCCAGAGTGCCTATTAGCCTTTTTTTTCCAAGATTATGAGCATTCTAGTCATCCAGTATTTTGGACAGCTTCCTTCGCATGCAAAATTATGAATCTCAGAGGGATGGGAGCGTACCATCAAATTGCAATCAATGATATCATATTATTTTTATTATGCATCTCTAGAAAAGGGTGACTATGAGAAAGCAAAGAATACAGCTTCCCGAACATTACAGATGGGGATGGTTCTTGGAATCTTTCTTGCAGTGGTACTTAGTGGGAACCCGCACATGTTGTCCAAATTGTTCACTAATGATGTGAATGTATTGAAGATGATGAGTATTGGTATTCCTTTTGTTGCTGCTACCCAACCACTCAACACTATGGCATTTGTTTTTGATGGAATTAACTTTGGGGCCTCTGACTTTTCCTATGCAGTGTATTCAATGGTATTTGTATCAATTTTTACCATTATATGCTTATTGATATTGTCTCCATATTTGGGATTCATTGTCATATGGATTGTTTTAACAATTTTGATGATTCTTCGGATGGTTGCTGGTATATGGAGAATATTGGAGATAGAGAAATAAAGATGTGCAGGAAAACAAAAGGGGCTTGAATGAGAAGAATGAAAAGGAGGGTGGAAAAGATGCTGATGTTGAAATGGAAGATGTTTCAGTTCCAAAGGAATCACCTCAGGAGGACAAAAATAAAGACCAAAAAGTAGACAAGGATATCAAGCTAGAAACTGTCATTCAGAAAACAATAATTGATAAGGAACTGTTGAACGAATATCGATATTTTGATCGTAACAGAGTTGGTTACATCAAGGTTCTAGAGCATATTCTATTCTTCTAGCTGTATAATATTAAGTTAATTGTTTAACTTCCCCTAGTGCCAACAGGAAATGTATGAGAGGGGATGCACTCAACTTGGCAATCATTCATATTGAATTTATGCTCTATTTCAACACCATTTCTCTGAGAACAGTTGCCGCAACCTCACAGTCAAAGGGGTCGCAGTTCAACAATCTCATATATTCTATTTTTATGGCTAAATTTGAAAAATCGTGGACAATTTTTAATGTGTGTTCACTTTGTCATTTGATTAATAGCTTAGTCATTGTAATAAACCCGTTTGGAGTGAGAGCCCTGGAAACCCGTCCACTGAAATCTAACAAGAAAGGTGTTGGACACAAGAATGGAATTTTGTATATTGGTGGCACCAGAATTGCTTATGGAGAATGGTGCTGTGCAGACAGTGATGGTGTCATTATCTCACCAACAGAGCTCTCCTTGTGAACGGTTGGATCTTTTCAACTCAGTAAATGCTTAATTAAGGAACTAGTTTATGTAATGTCGGTTAACTTGGGATGAAGCATTGTTAATGCTTATGTTATCTCTGAATTGATGCCAGAGTTCGAAGGAGGTTCAAAATATCTAAGTCATGAGTCGTTTTAGAGATAGGGTTGATTGTCTATTTTGGGAGTTAGTTGCTGATTTATAGCAATTTTGTTTTAGTGAGTTGGAAGTAAAACTTCCGAGTATATATTGTAAGCCTAAGGGCATTTCAGGGAGTGGAGTTCCAACTGAGGGCTGAGACTGTATTGGCAGGGGCGTGTATGCACATACACTCTGTTTTTCTTAATATCCATAGCTATTTTGAAATGATTGTGATCATATGAGCCTGTTTTGTTTTAATAATTGAATTACATACTGTGATTATTCTGTCCTGTGCGTGGTCTTATTAATCCATGGGAAGATTCTCTTGATTAGTATGCAATTATATTTAATACTTGATGCAGAACCCGATTCATGTCTTTCACGAAGTTATGCTCATAGCTATGTCTTATTAATATCCATTCTCTGCTGATACAGTCCCTGCTTGATCTCTTAAATGTATGTATGTTTATAAACTTTCATTCCCAGCTATCCTTTACACATCATTAAGATTTCTCTAAGCTTGGCTCTCTTGGAGTCAAGAGTCAACTTTAGTGATAACGTCTTTTGGCACCGTTTCAGGGGATGAAGGAGTGAAGATATCTTCCCCGGTAAGAATGACAACGAATATATCCGATCTTTGATGGTGAATGAGGGCTGGTGACATATTGGCTGCAAATTATTCACCTGGCGACTCCAACTACTGCAGATCCAGATTTCAAAGCTTCATTGATGATTTAACTGGACTAATGAGGATTTCTGATGTAGCTTCTATTGTTTCAAGGTATGCATGTCTAGATTTTTCAGAACTTCCTGGTTTTCCAAATCTTCTTCCTACAGATCAATATTTGTTGAGAAATGGTACTAAATTCATTGGAGAAGATCTGAGCTTAACTGTGAAACATATATCTAATTTCCATGAATTTACGGAGTTACTCAGAGTTAAACATGAAGATGTCTTTATTAGACTATTCTATGATTCATTACAAGGAAAGTGTAAAATTTGGGTTGAAGATTTGTGTGTTGGGTCAATTAGATCAATACCATATTTTTGGATATCTTTTTGAAGACATGGATGGAGACAGAGTTTAGGGAAGATTCTCTTTCCATTAAAAATTTCAGGGAATGGAATGATATGAGCACTGATGAGGAAATTGATGAAAATTTGTCTTCCCTTTTATCTTCTTATTTAAAGTCAAGCTCACGTAACTCAGATTCTAAAGTCATCTTTCTAAAAGAATTTGTTGCATTTATTGAGAAAGAGATTGAAGCTTTAGAGGTCAAGATACAGAGTTTGTCTTTTCAAATCCCTTTTCAGCTGTCTTTTGGTATCAAGACTGAGAATAAAGACAAGTTTGATGATCCAAAACTCAGAAAGTGGCATGACCCGGTAGCTGACTATATCAAGGAATTTATCGATCCAAGGTTTCAGTATTCATTTCATAATAAGTCTGAAAATCAAATTTGCAGACAGATGTTGATTTTTGTTCCTGTCTTCATATTGCTAATACACAGATCAAGATTTTCATCAAGTATTCAAATACTTGTATGGCTTCACTGGAAGCATGATTTTAATTGATCAAAGTTGT
Organism: Pseudotsuga menziesii; assembly: GCA_001517045.1. NCBI lineage: Eukaryota > Viridiplantae > Streptophyta > Pinopsida > Pinales > Pinaceae > Pseudotsuga > Pseudotsuga menziesii. The sequence goes on from LPNX011088154.1 coordinate 127,684, forward strand.
AGTTTTGGTTAGTGTAGAGAGTGTGGATAAATAAGCTTGATGCTTCAAGCATTTCCTTAAATTTGCAGTGTGAGCAGTTTGAATTTATAGTTTGCTTTAAGTTTGTAGTATGAGAAGAGAAGCTTTCAAGGTTTGGAACAAGTTAGGAATAAGATGTAAAGACTCCAACCCAATGGAGATGAAACACTGGTTGCGGTGATGGATTGGAAAGGCACAGGTCTACTTATTCTTGGTAGCTCACAAGGAGCATGCCATCCCCAAATGAAGCCAGATGTTGTCACCAGATCTGCTCAGGCAAAATTGTTTATCCTCAGTTCTTTCTACCAGAGTGCCTATTAGCCTTTTTTTTCCAAGATTATGAGCATTCTAGTCATCTAGTATTTTGGACAGCTGCCTTCACATGCAAAATTATGAACCTCAGAGAGATGGGAGCGTACCATCAAATTGCAATCAATGATATCATATTATTTTTATTATGCATCTCCAGAAAAGGGTGACTATGAGAAAGCAAAGAATACAACTTCCCGAACATTACAGATGGGGATGGTTCTTGGAATCTTCCTTGCAGTGGTACTTAGTGGGAACCCGCACATGTTGTCCAAATTGTTCACTGATGATGTGAATGCATTGAAGATGATGAGTATTGGTATTCCTTTTGTTGCTGCTACCTAACCACTCAACACTATGGAATTTGTTTTTGATGGAATTAACTTTGGGGCCTCTGACTTTTCCTATGCAGCGTATTCAATGGTATTTGTATCAATTTTTACCATTATATGCTTATTGATATTGTCTCCATATTTGGGATTCATTGGCATATGGATTGGTTTAACAATTTTGATGATTCTTCGGATGGTTGCTGGTATATGGAGAATATTGGAGATAGAGGAATAAAGATGTGCAGGAAAACAAAAAGAGCTCGAATGAGAAGAACGAAAAGGAGAATGGAAAAGATGCTGATGTTGAAATGGAAGATGTTTCAGTTCCAAAGGAATCACCTCAAGAGGACAAAAATAAAGACCAGAAAGTGGACAAGGATATCAAGCTAGAAACTGTTGTTCAGAAAACAATAATTGATAAGGAACTGTTGAAGGCATATCGATATTTTGATCATAACAGAGTTGGTTACATCAAGGTTCCAGAGCATCTTCTATTCTTCCGGCTGTATAATATTAATTTAATTGTTTAACTTCCCCTAGTGCCAACAGGAAATGTATGAGAGGGGACGCACTCAACCTGGAAATCATTCATATTGAATCTCTACTCTATTTCAACACCATTTCTTTGAGAACAGTTGCCACAAACTCACAGTCAAAGGGGGCATAGTTCAACAATCTCATATATTCTATTTTCATGGCTAAATTTGAAAAATCATGGACAATTTGTAATGTGTGTTCACTTTGTCATTTGATTAATAGCTTAGTTGTTGTAATAAACCCGTTTGGAGTGAGAGCCCTGGCAACCCATCCACTGAAATCAAACAAGAAAGGTGTTGGAGACAAGAATGGTGTTCTGTTTATTGGTGGCACTAGAATTACTCATGGAGAATGGTGTTGTGCAGACAGTGATGGCATCATTATCTCACCAATAGAGCTCTCCTTGTGAACGGTTGGATATTTTCATCTCAATAAATGCTTAATTAAGGAACTAGTTTATGTAATGTCGGTTAACTTGGGATGAAGTGTTGTTAATTCTTATGCTATCTCTGAATTGATGCCAGAGTACGAAGGAGGTTCAAAATATCTAATTCATGAGTCGTTTTAGAGATAGGGTTGACTGCCTATTTTAAGAGTTAGTTGTTGATTTATAGCAATTTGTTTTAGTGAGTTGGAAGTAAAACTTCCGAGTATATATTGTAAGCCTAAGGGAATTTCAGGGAGAGGAGTTCCAGCCGAGGGCTGAGACTGTATTGGCAGGGGCGTGTATGCACATACACTCTGTTTTTCTTAATATCCATAGCTATTTTAAAATGATTGTGATCATATGAGCCTAATTTGTTTTAATAACTAAATTATGTACTATCATTATTCTATCCTATGCGTGGTCTTAATAATCCATGGGAAGATTCTCTTGATTAGTATGCAATTATCTTTAATACTTGATGCAGAACCTGATTCATGTCTTTCACGAAGTTATGCTCACATCTATTTCTTATTAATATCCATTCTCTACTGATACGTTCCCTACTTGATCTCTTAAATGTCTGTCTGTTTATAAACTTTCATTCCCAACTATCCTTTACACATCATTAAGATTTCTCTAAGCTTGGCTCTCTTGCAGTCAAGAGTCAAATTTAGTGATAACACCAGGATTGAAGAGGTATCTCCACATACTTTTTGCACAAAGGGCCATGTTGAACCAACTCAAATTTTTAACCTCCATCCTCCCATATTCTTCGATAAAGCAATTTTCTCCCAAGCGAGTAAATGAAACTTTGATCTCTCCACGTTGTCGGCCCACAAAAAATAATACATTCTTCTTCTTAACTGCGTAATAAATATTGTTGGAAGAAGGACTAAGTAAAATAAATATGCCAGTATACTCTATAAAACTACATTATCCAACACCAAATGAACTCCCACTGAAATCCATCTAAAATACCAACAACTTATTCTCTTCTCAAATTCCAATCCTCTAATGATAGGATTTTGCTTTAAGAAAAAAAACCCAATTACATAAAACCTTCATTAATAGAGGACATAGAGGAAGGAAGAACATCTGCATTATGATCACATCAATCTTCATCTTCACAGTAAAAAGGAAAATGTGATCTCTGATTACTTACTAACATCCTCGAAGCCTCACAAAACAAGTTGAAAATTTATTTATACTGCATCCATTCATACTTTGATCCATTCCCAAAAATGAGGATATCATCAATGAACAATAGGTGAGAAACATAAAGAGAGGGAGACATCCTTAAACCTTGTATCTTCTTTCCCATTTTTCCTTCTTCAATTAACCTACTAATCCCATCAATCACCAACATAAATAAAAGGGAAGACAATGGAAAATCTTGTCTAAGTCCCCTATTGTTGTAAAAAAGAAGAAGATGAAGAGCCATTCAACAAAACTGCAAACTAGCTGAAGAAATACATCCTGTGATCCAAATCATAACTTTATAAGTCCAATTTGCACAAGAATAAGCCGAAGAAAAGACCAATCCACTCGGTCATAAGCTTTGACTAAATCCACCTTTAGTATAAAATCTTGTAACTTTCTCTACTTTATTAAGTGTAGGCATTCTTTAGCAATACATACAACATCCATGATCTTCCTATTGGGTAAAAAACCAAACCGTTCTTCAAATATGCATCTGCCAAAACCATATATGACCCTTTTTTAGATCATTTTTGTGATGATTTTATAGAGTAGATTACATAATGAAATAGGCTGAAAGTCATTTAAAGATTCAGGCTTATCACACTTGGGAATAAGAACAAGATTTGTATAATTCAAACCATTTGGAACATGTCCCAGTATTCGTGATTCATTAATAACCTTCTTCTTCATTGAAAAATCTTGGGTAATTTTTTAGAATCTCGATTTGTTTTTCCAAGTTTGACCTGTTTTCTTGACTATAAATTTCTTTAAAGTAATTTACAGCCTCAACATTAAGGATCCTTTGATCATTAATTAAAGATCGTCATTTGAATTTTATAATTCCCTTATAGAATTGGTAATCCTTCTCTGATTTGCATTCCTGTGAAATAACTTTGTGTTATTATTCCCTACCTCCAACCAAACAACTCTTCTCTTTAAACGCCAAGTTTCCTCAATTTTCCTACGAATATTTTCCTTTTGATCCTGGAGATAAGCACGCCTCTCTTTCCTAGCAACAGAGAAATAATCCTCATCAACCTATCGCTGCAAGATTTCAATTTCCCATTCTATCATATCCATCTCTTTCAAACAATCCTTCTTATTTTCTTTTTCCCAAGTCTTTACCTCCTTCCTAAGTAATGATTTTTTTTTAATGAAACACAACATAGGAGGCAATTGAACCGACACAGAAAAATACCTCCATTTCTCTTCAACCAAATTACAAAATGAAGCCTCTTCGAACCATACCTTATTAAATTTGAATGGGTAAAAATATAAAGATTTATCACCATCTAGTTCAAGAACAACCACTTTGTGATTTGTAAAACTAGTAGAAACATACCAAGACATGAATTTCCCCATTAATTCACGTAGAAGATCATCAATAAAAAACCTATCTAAATGTTTTGTAATACATGCAGGTCTTGCTATTCCATTTAACGAGGTGGGTCTATAACACTTGGAACTATATCAGTCAAACCTACACTTTTAAAAAATGAATTGAAGTAATCATGAAGAGGATCATATACCCTTCCAGTACCCCAAATATTTGCAGAAGATAAAGTTAAGTTGAGATCACCTCCCAGAATAAGGCCCTGATGGTTTAACAACCCTGTATCTCTAACATTTTCCCATAATAGTTGTTTTTGGTTATATGACCCATAAACATTCAAGATTCTAAATAGAGAGTCAAAACTTAATAATTTACCTTCCACCATCAAATTTCCAATGTAGATAAGAATTTAAAATTAGAAATTACTAGGTCCCAAGTTAAAAGCATACCTCCTAACAACCTTGAAGCTTCAAAATCACAACATTTCCAACTAGGCTTATTCTTTAGAAAAAAATCACAAGCAGAAGGGGCAGAAACCATTGTCTCCTGCAACAGAACCATAGAAGGATTCACCAAATCTAATAAACTTTTTAATGCATCTCTTTTAAGTGAGTTGATAACCCCTCTAATATTGAAGGAGACTAGTTTCATTGGATAACCCCACACCGAATCACATCCTCTCTAAGAGCCCTAGAATCATAGTGTTGCAAGGTAACATAAGACTTTTCACAACCCCTTTGGAAAAGGGAAGTAACCTTTGGACTATAAAGACTTTGTTCTGAATCCTCCTCCAACTTGTGTTTTCCTTTTTTCCGTTTAGACTATTTTCTAATAGTAACATTCATGGATTTGATAGACGAAATCAACAAAGTCTCTGAAGTCCCATCAAATATAGCCGAGTAATTAGGAATAGGATTAAGGGAAGCATAATAAAAAAGAGAAGGAAAATCCAAGCGAGTGAAGGGTTCCCTTTCTTTCGTCAGAGGAGAAGGAGAAATATTAATATTCAAAAGATTCTCCTGGGGCTGAATAGGCTCGAATCCATTTCCTGAGATAAGACTTCCAGAACCTCTAGAATGCCTTTGGAACAAATCTGAAGGGAGAGCACACACTTCAACCATAAAACTAATAACCATATCCCCCAAACGACATTGGTCATTTAAATTATTCATCAAAATCCTTATGTGACAGAGTAACACAAGAAAAAATATTTTCTCCCTCTATGACGACCTTATCTTCAAACTCCCTCACCAAAGAAGGAGAATGTTAAAATGGTGAACCCAAAGCCCCATACCCATAACTGCATCCTTTCTTAATCTCTAAGCTAGAAGCAATAAAATATTTTGAAAGGACTGAGAAATTGCAAAAAATACCCAAAAAATCATTCACTGAATCAACATCCATAGGGATACAAAAATTGATGTGATAAACCAAGGAATTTGAATCCTCCTTTCAAGGTGGCAACTCTTCACCTTACATAAAACCAAACTTAGAATTAGGGCAATTTGCTTTAATGTGACCAGTATGCCTGCAATTATGGCATCTAAAGGGTAATTTCCAATAGTTTAAACGTTGAACAAAAGAATACCACCTCCACCTCTTCAGGTAAACCCTCTAAAACATCAATTTCCACAAGCATACAAGGGATTTGACAATCATACGCCAATAGATGATCTTTTTTCATAAGAATAAGCCTTCCTAAATAGTTTTCCACCATCATGAACCTAACTAAACACCAGCAGTGGAGTGGAAAGGTAGGTAACAAAACCCACAAGTGATGTTTCAATAATTTCTCCTTCTAAATGTTAAAACCTAAATACCAGCGAGTAAGAACAAGTGGAGCCCTTTTCAATGACCTAGAAACGTTATTCAATTTTCATTCTATCCTCTACTGATAAAAATTGAAAGCATATCCACTCATTCATTAGCATCAAGACTCCAGGAACAATTTTGATGATCCACTTCCATTTTAACTTGACCCAGTCCACTATTTCAGACCTGGAAAGCTTAATGAACTCAAATTTCCCGAGCAATGTAGTTGAGGACAAAGACAACACCATATCTATAGTAACATGTTTTCCCATCACGCACAGAGCTCAACCTTTTTTACCTTTTCAATTTTTACCTTCTGTGAGCTCTAAAAACTTTCCATGTTCCAGAATAAATGAAATTTCTCTCATGGAGAAAACCCTCTTCTTGTGTTGATCCAACCAAAGATCCCACATGAAAAGATTTTCTTCAGACAATAATGTCTTTGGAGGGGTAAGTGCATGAGGTAAAGGAGCGTTTCTCCCACTGACTAAAGTAGCTCAAACATGCACAAAATCCACTAGTGACAAGGGGTTTGTTCTAGCCCTCAAACCCACCCACTGATAAGAAAGGGTCCTATCCTCCCTGCCATAAAGTGACCCTCCCGAAAAACTAGGTCTAATAGAGTTTATTGATGACAAGACATGTTTCCTCTAAAATCCTTGTCCCTTCAACCACCTGTCTTCCCCTACATCCATCATGTGGGCCATGACCCCAAAAAAATAAAAAACCTTAATACAAAAACATAGGAAAAAAAGGTAAAAAAGATTCACGTGTCTGCAGCTAGTAAAAATTCTCACTTTTCTGAATTGGTTGGTAATACGCAAAACCAAAGGCTAGCTTAACTCCAATGATGTTATATGAAACATCGAAAACAAAAACCCTAAGGTTTTCAAAAAACCTTCATTCCCAAATATTTACATCTCAATTCATTTTAACTTTGATTATAATCATATATATTAATTATTAATATTTCTTTTCCATTAAATATTTTTTTAATTTTTACATTTTTCTATCTTAGAAACCCTTTTCTTTTATTTTTAATATTTAAAATATATTATTTGGCATAACTATATTTAGTTTTATTAATTCATTTCGACCTTATCTCATATAATATATTTATTATATTCAAGTTAAATAATAAATTAATTTTTTATTATAATAATATTATTATTTATATTTTTCTATATTATTAATAATTAATTTTAATTTTAACTTTATTTTGGTTATAATAATTTCTTATTCTCCTTTTCGGATGGTTGAAGGATCCCTTCTAAATATTGAAAATGTTTAAAGCTCAATTTATACATTAGGAAATCACCGTGTTAAACAATTAAAAAAAATATGGTAGCATCTTTTTTTAAGTAATAAAACAAATTTCAATGAGAGAGTTTTTAAGTGAGTAATTGCACTGAAGAGGTGCATTCTGCAGCCCAGTAGAGAAGAGATATGTAATTCCTTCCGTGCTCATTCTATAAAGTTGACACGTGTCTTTTATAAAAATTAATAAAATATTATTAAAAATAACTTGTCAACTTAAATTAAATTTAAATTATTTAGAATTGCATATATATAAAACAACATAAATTAAATAAAAATAAACCATAAAAATTAGATTACACATTTTCATTCTAAAAAAGGTTTGCACCTTTAAAAATTTAATCCCTCTAAATACTTGATAAATCCCCTTTTAAATGAATATATATTAATGTTAATCAATTTCCAAAAATTTGAATACACATAAGACATTTTTGAGATCATAAAATCTCTTATGACTATTCAATTACATTCCACAATCGCTAGGAGTTGGCCTAGCTATCAATATCAAATTCCAACTTTAGCAAAACGGTCTTCACTTGCCATGGGATTTTGGACTTTGTTAATAGATACAAATTATTTTGTTACGTGGCATGGGGTTTTTACAAATAGACAATCTTGTTACGTGGCAAGCATGGGAGTGGACGTTGAGAACACCATCGCCTTCACTTGCCACATTCCACAATCCCTAGGAGGTGGCCTAGCTATCAATATCACAAAACGGTCTTCACTTGCCATGGGATTTTGGACTTTGTTAATAGATACAAATTATTTTGTTGGTAAAGTTCAGCTTTGGGTTTTTACAATGACATTCTTGTTACGTGGCAAGCATGGGAGTGGACGTTGACAACACCATCGCTCTTCACTAGACGCGGCACAAAATATAATCTATGATGAATATTCAATTTATATACGTCAATCAAGTGCATAATTAAATTTGAAATATACATACAACAACAACAATAATGCCCAACCATAATTATAGTCAATGCAAATTAAATTTGTGCACCCTAAGAAGCATACCAGTTTTGATTACGATGGGTTATTTTCTTATTATTTTTTTTTTATGATTATAATAATGGTTAACATCTATTGAGACCAAATTTGGTTTATCGAATCTAAAGAAACCAATTAATTAATTTGTTTTAAAATTGTATTCCTATGCTCAAAAACTTATGAGAAGCATCCTCACCTCATTATAATTTTGACATTGTGGTTTTTTTGCAAAAAGTTAGACCCATTATGTATATTTCAAGAAATGTTAACATTTATATTTAAAAAAAAAGATAAAAATATATTTTTATAGACTGGTGATGTAAGATGTTAATCCAAAGTTAAAATATAATATAGTGATTTAATAAAATTTATGATAAATAATGTTGAAGGTGAAAATTATTTTTTAAGTGTATTAAATAATAAATTTTAAAATAATTATTATTAAATAATTCTCATAGCATTTTAATTTAAAAAACAGAGATTTTATTTTCAAATTATTTCATTAAAAAAATTATAATAATAAATTTAATTTCAAACTCTTCTTTCATTCCTAAATAATCACAATATTAATTTATCACTTCTTTCCCATTGCTCTTCTGATTTGCTTTCTCGTCATTAGATTATTTTTATTTAATTAAATTATTATTTCATTTTCTACTCAATTATTATTATTTAATAATAATTGATCCTTTCATTATTATCATCTTATTCTTAAAATCTTATATACTCTTTTCTTTATATGCCTGTTTTCATCCAAATCTCTCTCAATGTTTTTAATATTAATTGTCTATCAATTTTTTTTTCAATATTTATTATGATTATATTGAAGAGGTACATTTTACAGAAAAAAAATATGTGTAACTCTTTTTGTACTCATCCTAGAGTTGACAAGTATATTACATATTATATAAAAATAATAAAATATTATTAAAAATAACATGTTGACTTAAAATAAATTTAAATTATTTAGAATTGCATATGTATAAAACAATATAAATTAGATAAACTAAAACCATACACATTTCCTCAACACTTCCACTCTAAAAAGGGTTTACACCTTGAGATAAATGATCCCTCTTGGTGCTTGATAGAACCTTTTTTAGATGGATCTATGTTGGTTATAAAAAAGTTATTGGAATTTTTATGATTATAAAAAAGTGATTAGAAATTGATATAGTAAGAAAAGTACAAAAATTTGAAAGCACTCGACAATTTTTTTTATAAAGTTTTTCAAAAATAATAAAATTTGTTTTCATACAAAGAATTTTTTTATCTATATTATATATAATGCTACAGTATTTTATGTATTATATTAATATCAAAATACAAGTAAAAATACACATAAAAAGAAACAAATTTATTGTCTTTGTTTAGGTAAAAAAAACAATAAGTTGTTATTCTATATAAAATCAAATATACAAATCATCTGTCCTCATAGCACTGTACACTCCTTTCTGGAATACTGGTTTGCCTCCACTGCTATATCTGATCCTTTCCGTTACACCCCTATATTTATTTTCTGGCACCTGTGGCTTCTCCGTAATCAGTGTATTTTTGAGAACTGCATACCTTTAGCCTCTGCGCTCATAATCAAAATTGAAAACATACTTGCCCTTTTCCCTGTGCCTCAATACAAAAAGAAGATCAGGCTGATTGGTCCTCAGCCTATACATGTCTACCCTGTTGGATATTTTGATGGTGCAGCTCAAAGGAACTTGGGGGGTGCTGGGTTTGTGATCTATATTAGTGAAACCCACTATTACTGTTTTTCTGTGGGCTGTGGTAATGGATCCAATACTAGAACAGAATTGCTGGCTCTCTGGTCTTTGCTCAGAACTGTCATATTGATGGGACTGCCCATAAAAATGATATTTGGTGATTCAATGGTGGTTATATCATGGGTCAAAAGACAATCGGCCCTTAATATACCCACATTGAAACATTGGTGCGATGAGATATTTACCATGTTGCATTTTGTTCCTTCAGTGGCCTTCAATCATATATTCCGGGAACACAACATACTTGCTGATGAACTATCAAAAAAGGCACTTTCATTGGATATGGGTTCTGGATATTACTCGGAATATTTGGATGGCAAACATATTGGTGATGGACAGTTTGCACTTTTTTGATGGCTGTTATTTTCTCATTTTACAGCATCTGATCATATGATAAGTATTTTACTTATTGTTCTTGGTTATAGATTCTTCAGCATGTAGTTTATGCCTGGAATGGTATGTTTAAAGGACACTGATCGAATGAATTCTGACCTAATATTTCAGGAGTGATGAATAAGTCTGAAGAGTAACAGACTTAGTACTCTTATCTATATTTTGAATGCTGGCTGTTTACGTTTTTATACTGTTGCTACAGCTTTGTACATGTTATATTTTGCTTGTTTGGATGACTGTTTTGCAGTCTATTTTTGCTGTTACTATTATGTAAAAGTTGATTTAAAACTGAGATGATATCCCTCTATGGGCTGTTATACTTGGGACTATTTAGTCTCCATATATGTAACTGTTTAAGATGTCTTTTGATTCTCATGAATATCAAAGGCTGGTATTTTTTCCTCTGAAAAAAAAAATCAAATATACAAATTACAAGTCAATAGTGCTTGCCACTCATATTAGTAATGTTATATACATATCCATCAAACTAACCCTATGTTAAATACAATATTGAATCGCCCACACAAAAGTCCACAAGAACCTATATCATAAGGATGACCATCCTATGATAAAAAAAACCCGTAAAAACATACAGTATGAACTCATACCATTATTGCTAGAATCAAATGAAGACAGTATAATGGCCGAAATCTACCTTGATTCTAGAAAAATATCCTCAGATGAAACCACACATAGCCTCAATGGTTTGTTTTAAAAGCATATCAATGTAACAAATATAAATGTTAGAAATATTAACATTTAATACTAAGTAGGTTAATTAGGGTAATTAATTAATTACTCAAGAGGTGACTTGAAAAGTCACCCCCTTATCACTTAGGGTATAAAATACCCAACACTAATTCTTGTAAAACATCTTTTTATCTATCCAATTATCAATATATATTTGTCATATTAATGGCTTATCGAATATTCCAGGTATTCCAGTAATATTAATTGTGTGAAGTGAATAAATATTCACTTCATTTGGTATCAGAGCTAGTTTGTGATACAGGCCTTTGGCCATATTGTGATTTTTAATCATAATCTTAGGGAGTCCCTAAATTTATGGTCTTTGACCAAGTAAAAAATAAATAAAGTCAAAAGAAAAAATAAAAAAGAAGAAGTAAAAAAAAGAGAGAAGAAGAAGGAAGATTGCCATAAAAAAAGGAAGGTAAAAAAAAGACAGTAAAACCACAATTGGTTTCTCCACCCACGGTTTTGTTTTAATACGTGGTTTTTTTAATTCTAGGGTTTAAACCCTAATTCCCACACCATTCAAAAAATATATTTATCAATAATACTATTAATAATAATAAAATTTATTATTGTTATATATTTTTTCAAAAGAACCTTTAGACCCGATTCACAATATATATATTATTTTTAAATAATAATTGGTAATATATTATATTTGTTATTATTATTAAATTTTTAATAATAATAGTAATTAATAATAATAATAATTATTTAATAATTGCGTTATTTACAATTATTACTTTATACAAAAAGGAAAAAGAATCAAAGAAGATATTAAAAGAGCAGAAATCAAGTCTTGGAAGATATTAAAAAATGTATGGATCTAGGTCACTCACAATTGCAATCACAGTTACGAACAGTTTCAGCCCAGCTAAAAACATGTGTTCAGAATAGTATTCTACAACTCCAGTTCGACAATCAGAAACGAAGTAATGATTTTCAAAAAGAACAGATTACTACCTCATAATTACGAATTCGATCATTGGAAGATAGTAGAGAAAAACTCACAAAAAATTATCAGATAAGGACGATAAAATATCACATCTAGAAGGTATCATTCAACAACTTGAAGACTAGATAAAAAAACTAAACAAAGTCGAAGAATGTCCGAATGGAAACAATATCGACTTAAAAGAGGAAATTAGTCATCTAAAGAAAGTCGTCATGGACAAGGAAGACAAATTGGCGCAACTACATGAAAAGTTAGAAAATCAGGAAACAGAGTTATGTCATCGTCAACAACAAAAAGAAAAACTCTAGCAGAAATATGACGACAATAAGAAGACACATAAGTTGGAACTAACAAAATTCAACAATGCGTTATCAAGCAATACCGAAGAGATTTTTCAATTACAAAATCATAACAAATCATTGATTACAAAGATTAAAAAACTAAAACACAGTAGTAAGAGGGAACACTCCGATGAAGACCTCGAAGGAAGAATACTGGAAAAACAAGAAGAAAGTCAATGTCTAAATAATCGTAATCAAGAACTAGAGAATCAAATCAAGAAATTAGAAATTGAAAAAAATCGCAAGATGAAAGAATCGAACAGATTCATAATCATAACAATCTACTGGAGAACCAAGAAGCACAAATCCGGGAAAATGCGTCCAAAAATCAAATCGAGGAAGTAAAGACAGTCCTCGCCGCAGTCCAAAAGAAAGAAAAACAAACAACACATACACCTTACAGACATCCTAATTATAATCGACATTTTGACCAACGACAGGATCAAAACAAGCACTCATAGAAGAATTATGTTGACAGGAGAAAAGACCAGCATACTAAGCAACAATTGAAACGACCTGTTCCACAAAATGATCTTAGAGCTCCGATAAAAGTAGATCTGGAATGGACCATAACAGAAATGATGCGACAATTCTCCTTGGGAATCCGTAACTCATATCGTCTCATTTCATCAAGTGTCACAATTACAAAAAGGAAAGGATCCCGAGACGACAGTTCAAGGGAATTCAGACATTGTTGTCGATACAAGCTTTGCAGATAAAGCTTCACTTAAGGGGAAGGCAATGTAACAAATATAAATGTTATAAATATTAACATTTAATACTAAGTAGGTTAATTAGGGTAATTAATTAATTACTCAATAGGTGACTTGAAAAGTCACCCCCCTTACCACTTAGGGTATAAAATACCTGACACTAATTCTTGTAAAACATATTTTTATCTATCCAATTATCAATATATAGTTGTCCAATTAATGGCTTATCAAATATTCTAGGTGTTCTGGTAATATTGATTGTGTGAAGTGAATAAATATTTGCTTCAATCAACTTGTGAATTGGCCTCTCTATAGATATCCTGAAAAGACATCTCATCAAAGTTTGCAATTAATAATCAGGTTCTATACAACCAATGAGCAAGCTTAGTAGTGTCAAAGTTTGCTTTCTCCAATGCCCAATTAATGATGACATGTGAGTCTCCAAAGATTTTCAATCTAAACACACCATTTTGTCTAGAAAACCACCACAATCCCCATAATGTTGTAAGTTATGCCTTCGTGTTGCTACCCATACCCACAACCACCCTCATCATAATATGGTGATCTCTCTTTAAGTTCAATATCATACTAGCACCACTTAATCCCATTTGGGATGCACCATCGAAGAAACATGTAATAATATCCTCATAAGGATCGGGTTGCATAATAGCCCTGCATCTTGTTACTTTACTACCATAGCCAATGCTAAGGATGTTGGTCGAAATCCTGCAAAACTGTATAGTGGCATGTGGACTCTCGTCACAGCTGGTCTTTTTTGTAAACGGGGGGTTCTAGTTTGTAGCGACCTTCTATGGCTCTTTTTGGGGGGTTTTGGGTTTCTACCTGTCCACACGGTAGGAATGATCCTGACTGGTGCTGAATTGTGGTGCATTTCTCTGTCAGTGGATCTGTCTTAGTACTCTCTTGGCTGTGTAATTAAATCCATCTAATGTAATACAATGTTTTTTATATACAAAAAAAACATGACATTTTCCTTAAAAATTATTTTGATCTCATGAATGTTGTCATTTGTTGCTTCATAATATTGAAAATTATATGTGGGGCATGACAAAGAGACTTTTAAAGTCTGAATGGATGCAAGGGAGTTTTGTTTGTTTCTATTTCTTTGTGATACTCAAGAGACACCAAACTACAATCTTTTTTCACTTACTAATTTCAACAAAAATCCAATAGCCCACAAATTTCCTCTTGAAAAGGTAAACTGATGCTTTAAATATACTCCATCCCACAATCTACCAACAATAATTTGAAACATTGAAGGTCTAGGAGGATTCACATGTTAAGAGTATGTGTTTCCTCCTAGGATTCACACGTTCAAATCTGGAGGGGGTAGGGTATGTACACCTCTGTAGACTTTAGCCGTTAAATTGTTGCACAGAGGGGGGTCCCACAAACATGGGGTGTCATATACCAAATTGGTGTCTGGCTTTGCGATGACCTTAAAAATAAATTATTATTATCATTTTATTATTATTATTATTAAATGTGTATCATTGTGTAGAGATTTAAATATGCTTTATTGACTCATTAAATAACAAGGTTTTGTATGTTTTGAAGCTGATTAGTTACATTTTAATTAAAATAATATTTAATCATTAATATGGATTAATTGGAATAATAAAGAAAGCATTATCAATATCCCTCCATGTGGAAAAAATTCCTTGGAAATCGTCATCTTTATAAGGGTGGTCCATATTGGAAGCTCAATCTTGCCTAATCAATTTGTGATTTGCAACATAAGCTACCACAAGCTTGTTGGGAAAATCATCTTTAACTATGCACATTGGTGACATGGCTTAAACTTGTAAAACCCTAAATTTCCCATCACCCAATTCTTCATTTCATTATAAACCCATATTGATCATATCGCAATGGCATTAGTGCCTATTGAAATAAAGTAGTGGTGCCAATTCCAAAATTGGGTTATAGAGTGACATTAAAACTATAGCTGGAGTTATAACAAACTTTAGTTGTGGTCTCATAGTGGTAATTTTTCTCTATCCAAGAACTAAATTATTTTTGCATCAATGCTATAAGAAGTAGAGTGGTATGTCATTTCCATATTGGTTTCATAATAGTTATCTTGAGAAATATTGCAAAAGTTAAACCAATTTCGTGTTTTAGCCTCAAAACCCTCACGAGAAAATATAGTAACACGGTTTTATATTAGGTTATGAACCAAATTGCAAGCACAATAGACTCAACAAAAACAAAGAAAGCAGAGTTGGTGTGTTGTTTCTAAATTGGGGTCATAATAGCTATTTTGATTAATATTGAAAAATTTATGACCATTTTAAATTATAGCCTCAAAACACTAGTTACACAAAAGTGCTCCATTAAATGATGCGTTAAATGCATTGTCATCCTTTAGTAATGTGAAGCCATTTTGAGCCTCAAATAAATCATAATTATAATGTAAGCATCAAAGAAGGATGTTGCCTTCGATGGGAAAGAATGGTTGGTTGGTTTCCCTACGTACATGTGCATGGAAAAATTATAGACATGTTTCAAGTGGATCCATCCTTGTTGATTTCAAGTTGCATAGAAGTGGCATATCATTGTCATTGTTGTTGGTAAAATAGGATCAAGAACTATAATGGAGTTTGGTTACAGATCTTGATCTTTTTCTTCTTAGACTCAATTAATGACACCTTACTTGCTTATAAAACTCCATCAACATCACATTCCTTCATGTATCAAACCACTATGCTATAACATTATAAGCATTTCCATCATTGCACTACATGTCACTGCTAAATGAAGTAGATTGCATGGTGGGAACCACTCTCCCGATCTCTCTCTTCTAGTGGTGGCATCATCCAAGCTATATTTTGTGTCTTGCATTCCAAGTATGGAAGGCTTAGTCTACGAGAAATATCAAAAGATATGTATTTGAAACTAAAAAAATTATTTATAGATATAGGTTTCATAATCATTCCTTTTGTAATTATAGATATTAGATTGAAAGCACCCTATAAACACATGCATGTGTTTGAGTTTATTTGTCCTAAAAACATAAGGAATTACACAAATGTAATGAAAAAGAGTTCCCTCGAATTGAATTGAAAGACACGCGATAAACCCAATATTCTCACTTGGATAGGATTGTCCTTTGTGTATGTACCAATGGCTTCCTCAAGTTCCGCAACACCATCCCAAGGGGCCTTTTGAAGCTAGACCTTTTTTTTATATGTCTCATATGTTGTGCTTGATATATGTTGAATTTTACAAAGATCATATTTCAATACCACCTTAAACACCATTATCTTTTCATAAATATATTCAGTGAAGGAAATAACATGTTAAGTCTTTGCAACATAGGATGACTAAACTATCAAAGTTTTATCACTGAGAGAGAATTCAAATTCAAATTTAATATATTTTTAGCATGACATAGTAGAATGTCCATTTTTTCAATTTCCAAGGTTATCTATAATTGGTATGTAAAATTTATGAAACAAATCATGTAAAAGATGAAAATCAAACATATATACTTCCTCAAGACCAGCATTAACATTCATCACCCCAAGGGCCCCTTAAAGCATTGAATCCATTTCACCTTCAAGCTTTCCAATACATGATGCATAAATTTACGAAAGTATTGAATAAAAATTCAATTGAAATTTAATGGATCTTTCAATGAACTTTTTATTTTTAGATGTTCTAGTAATGCCTAAGTTTAGTAGTTTCCTTTTTCTATTAAGTTTTTTCAATTGAAATTTAATGGATCTTTCGGTGAACTTTTTATTTGTAGATGTTCTAGTCATGCCTAATTTTAGTAGTTCCCTTTTCTATTAAGTTTTTTGAAAAAAGATTCATATTGATAGATATTGTTACGACTAATCCCAACACCACTTGATTAAAAAATATATTATCCTGAAAAACTCTCATTTCTAGAGTTATTTGTATATCTCCTCTCCAACATCTAAACAAAGAACGACTCCACTTCACTAAAGTGCTTCAATCAAATGGTGAATATGTCTCCTAGATCAACAAAACTTTTCGAGTTGTCCTCTAGCCTAAAACAAAGAACACCAGATCTAATTCTCCTTGCCTAAGCGAAATTTATCTCACCTACATTCATCGTATCATTAATCGATTATGTAAAATCCTATAAAAAAATAATTATATTTATTTTAATTATTAATCTTTATATTTCATTGAATATTCTTTCCAATCCCTTATATTTTCTCACCTTGGCAAACCCTTTTCTTTTATCCTACTTCTTTACTCTCTAAACAATATTATTTAAAATAATTGTGTTTAGTTTTATTACTTAACTTTTACCTTGTATCCCATCATGTATTTATTATTATTAGTTTATTCATTTATTTATTGATTTATTGTTATTTAAATTAACAAGTATACTATATTATTATTATTATCATATTTATTTATTATTTTTTAATATTATAATAATTCATTTTATTTTTTATTTTATAATTAAATTTGTTTTTATAATGAGTAGAGTGTACATTCTAAAAATTAAGAACGTTTCAAGTTACTACTTCACTTTAAAAAAAAACATACTACTATTAAATACAATATTTGATTTGAGTACGAGGCTTGTTACAATCCTTAAAATTTGCCCCAAGATATCAAATTCCAAGTTTAGCTCAACAAATTCCACTTCCCAACGAAAATACTTCGTAAATAAATATAATTTATTATGTTGGAAAAAGTGATCTCAAGGTTTTACAAATAGACAACAATTAAAACCTTGTAACGTGTTAACATTCTACAAGGTTGGCAAAGATCATAGTGGGTGTTGAAAACACCACCTCTTTTAGGGGACTTCGGGGACTTGGCACAAAATATGATCCATGGTGAATATTCAATGTGTATATGTTAATCAAGTGCATAATTAAATTTGAAAAATACATTATCCAAAAATCTTTTTTTTTTCCCTAAAATTTGATAAGTTGATGAAGGCAGAGTTTCACTAGATTCAGAATTTTTCTTATTTTTCAAGTTTTTGAATCAATTTAAAATGTGTCATCCTAGAGAAAAGCTCCATAGTAAAACTTTCCCATCATAACCTTAAAATTTTCACCAAAATTATACTATAGTATTCGTGATTCATTAATAACCATAGTCATCTCTTTACCCAAAAGATCAAATAAATGAATAAAAAACTCACCAACCACCCATTAGGGCTAGAACTTTTATCTTTTGCAAATTGATACAAGACTCCTTTCACTTCCTCCAAATTCACTTCAGCTCCCACCCTCAAACCTTCTTCTTCATTGAAAAATCTTGGTTAATTTTTTAGAATCTCAATTTGCTTTTCCAAGTTTGACCTGTTTTCTTGACTATAAATTTCTTTAAAGTAATTTATGGCCTCAACATTAAGGATCCTTTGATCATTAATTAAATATCGTCATTTGAATTTTATAATTCCCGTATAGAATTGGTAATCCTTCTCTGATTTGCATTCCTGTGAAATAACTTTGTGTTATTATTCCCTACCTCCAACCAAACAACTCTGCTCTTTAAATGCCAAGTTTCCTCAATTTTCCTAAGAATATTTGCCTTTTGATCCTAGAGATAAGCACATCTCTCTTTCCTAGCAACAGATACATAATCCTCATCAACCTGGCCCTGCAAGATTTCAATTTCCCATTCTATCATATCCATCTCTTTCAAACACTCCTTCTTTTCTTTTTCCCAAATCTTTGCCTCCTTCCTAAGTAATGATTTTTTTTAATGAAACACAACATAGGAGGCAATTGAACCGATGCAAAAAAATCCCTCCATTTCTCTTCAACCAAATTACAAAATGAAGCCTCTTCGAACCATACCTTATTAAATTTGAATGGGTAAAAATTTAAAGATTTATCACCATCCAGTTCAAGAACAACCACTTTGTGATTTGTAAAACCAGTAGAAACATACCAAGACATGAATTTCCCCATTAATTCACGTAGAAGATCATCCATAAAAAACCTATCTAAATGTTTTGTAATACATGCAAACCTTGTTATTCCATTTGACGAGGTGGGTACCAGAACACTTGGAACTATATCAGTCAAACCTACACTTTTAAAAAATGAATTGAAATAATCACGAAGAGGATCATATACCCTTCCAGTGCCCCAAATATTTGCAGCAGATAAAGTTAAGTTGAGATCACCTCCCAGAATAAGGCCCTAATGGTTTAACAACCCTGTATCTCTAACATTTTCCCATAATAGTTGTTTTTGGTTATATGACCCATAAACATTCAAGATTCTAACTAGAGAGTCAAAACTTAATAATTTACCTTCCACCATCAAACCTCCCACTGTAGATAAAGATTTAAAATTAGAAATTACTAGGTCCCAAGTTAAAAGCATACCTCCTGACAACCTTGAAGCTTCAAAATCACAACATTTCCAACTAGGCTTATTCTTTAGAAAAAAATCACAAGCAGAAGGGGCAGAAACCATTGTCTCCTGCAACAGAACCATAGGAGGATTCACCAAATCTAATAAACTTTTTAATGCATCTCTTTTAAGTGAGTTGCTAACCCCTCTAATATTGAAGGAGACTAGTTTCATTGGATAACCCCACACCGAATCACATCCTCTCTAAGAGCCCTAGAATCATAGTGTTCAAAGGTAACATAAGACTTTTCATGACCCCTTTGGAAAAGGGAAGTAACCTTTGGATTATAAAGACTTTGTTCTGAATCCTCCTCCAACTTGTGTTTTCCTTTTCTCCGTATAGACTATTTTCTAATAGTCACATTCATGGATTTGATAGACGAAATCAACAAAGTCTCTGAAGTCCCATCAAATATAGCCGAGTAATTAGGAATAGGATTAAGGGAAGCATAATAAAAAAGAGAAGGAAAATCCGAGGGAGTGAAGGGTTCCCTTTCTTCTGTCAGAGGAGAAGGAGAAATATTAATATTCAAAAGATTCTCCTGGGGATGAATAGGCTCGAATCCATTTCCTAAGATAAGACTTCCAGAACCTCTAGAATCCCTTTGGAACAAATATGAAGGGAGAGCACACGCTTCAACCATAAAACTAATAACCATATCCCCCAAACGACATTGGTCATTTAAATTATCATCAAAATCCTTATGCGACAGAGTAACACAAGAATTAAGATTTTCTCCCTCTATGACGATCTTATCTTTAGACTCCCTCACCAAAGAAGGAGAATGTTAAAATGGTGAACCCAAAGCCCCATACCCATGACTGCATCCTTTCTTAATCTCTAAGCCAGAAGCAATAAAATATTTTGAAAGAACAGGGAAATTGCAAAAAATGCCCAAAAAATCATTCACTGAATCAACATCCAGAGAGATAGGAAAATTGATGTAATAAACCAAGGAATATGAATCCTCCTTTCGGGGTGGCAACTCTTCACTTTGCATAAAACCAAACTAAAAATTAGGGCAATTTGCTTTAATGTGACCAATCTGCCTGCAATTATGGCATCTAAAGGGTAATTTCCAATAGTTTAAACGTTGACAAAAGAATACCACCTCCACCTCTTCAGGTAAACCCTCTGAAACATCAATTTCCACAAGCTTACAAGGGATTCGACAGTCAGACGCCAATAGATGATCTTCTTTCATAAGAATAAACCTTCCTAAATAGTTTTCCACCATCATGAACCCAACTAAACACCAGCAGTGGAGTGGAAAGCTAGGTAACAAAACCCACAAGTGATGTTTCAATAATTTCTCCTTCTAAATGTTAAAACCTAAATACCAGCGAGTAAGAACAAGTGGAGCCCTTTTCAATGACCTAGAAATGTTATTCAATTTTCATTCTATCCTCTACTGATAAAAATTGAAAGCATATCCACTCATTCATCAACATCAAGACTCCATGAACAATTTTGATGATCAACTTCCATTTTAACTTGATCCAGTCCACTATTTCAGACTTGGAAAGCTTAATGAACTGAAACTTCCCGAGCAATGCAGTTGAGGACAAAGACAACGCCATATCAATAGTAACATGTTTTCCCATCACGCATAGATCTCAACCCTTTTTTACCTTTTCAATTTTTACCTTCTGTGAGCCCTAAAAACTTTCCATGTTCCAGAATAAATGAAATTTCTCTCATGGAGAAAACCCTCTTCTCGTGCTGATCCAACCAAAGATCCCACATGAAAAGATTTTCTTCAGACAATAATGTCTTTGGAGGGGTAAGCGCATGAGGTAAAGGAGGGTTTCTCCCACCGACTAAAGTAGCTCGAACATGCACAAAATCCACTAATGACAAGGGGTTTGTTCTAGCCCTTAAACCCACCCACTGATAAGAAAGGGTCCTATCCTTCCTGCCATAAAGTGACCCTCCCGAAAAACTAGGTCTAATAGAGTTTGTTGATGACAAGACATGTGTCCTCTAAAATCCTTGTCCCTTCAACCACCTGTCTTCCCCTACATCCATCATGTGGGCCATGACCCAAAAAAAATAAAAAACCTTAATACAAAAACATAGGAAAAAAAAGTTAAAAAAATTCATAGCAAAAAATTTTACTTTTTTGAATTGGTTGGTAATACGCAAAACCAAAGGCTAACTTAACTCCAATGATGTTGTAGGAAACATCGAAAACAAAAACCCTAAGGTTTTCAAAAAAACTTCATTCCCAAATATTTACATCTCAATTCATTTTAACTTTGATTATAATCATATATATTTAATTATTAATATTTCTTTTCTATTAAATTTTTTTTAATTTTTACATTTTTCTATCTTACAAACCCTTTTCTTTTATCTTTAATATTTGAAATATATTATTTAGCATAACTATATTTAGTTTTATTAATTAATTTCGACCTTATCTCTTATAATATATTTATTATAATAGCAATAAGGAGAGTCGTTTCTGGTTCTTCTTCTCTGGGCGGCTAGGGTTTTTACCCAGCCGCTCTCCTTTTCCTCTATGTGAGCTATGGATGGGTTTTTGTGGGCTTTGTCTGGTCGGTTTCTTCCTCTGCATTTCAAGCTTCCTTGTGCGGCGATCCGCTCTTGCGGTGGCAACAGCGATCTCCAGAGGCGTTTTCTTTTGCTGTCGACGGATTTCATTTGTGTTAGTGGAGGTCGATCTGTTCGGGGCCTGATGCGGCTCTTTTCTTTTTGCTGCATCTTCGTAGTGGCGACGACGGAGCCATGCGACGACGGCGTCATGGGTTTTTATTGCTGTCGGTGGACTTTGTTGGTGGTGGTCGATCTTTTTGGCCCACTTGTGATGCAGCTGCGTGCCCTGGCTATGGCCTCCTTCTGGGCTTTGCTTGGGCATAATCGTCTACACTGATTTTTGCAGTAGTGGGCGACGTCTGTGGGTGGTGAGTGCCTTGCTGGCTCTTCTCCTGCAGATTCATCAACATTTGCTCTGGGTCTGCAGTTTCTTGGGCAGTTTTTGCTATGTTCTTGTATGCTCCATGAACTAGTATGGCTCATTTTTGGTTGACAAGATCGGCGGGCTTCGGCTCCAAGAATTGGGGTCGAGGGCTTCGGACTTTTGGGGCTGCTGATTACTCTTTTGCTGTGAAAGATCGCCTGCTTTATGGTGGAGGCGGTGACTGTGGATATACTCTTACGTGGCGACCCGTATTGTGTCCTTAGGGATCTTTGCGGCGGCGACGACGTTTCTTCAGAGGTTGTGGCCTTTGTTGTCGACAGTATATTTGATGTTTTGTGTGGTAGTGGGTTTTCTGGTGGTGCTCGTTGATATATGATCAGAAGTGATCCATTTTTGGTCTATTTCCATGTGGCAGTTTTCTGTCTGTAATGTCTGGACAGTTTTTTTTTTTGGTTATGTTAATATGAGACAGCAAATATGTGACAATGTAGGGATCCTAGTGATCCTCTTACATGTGCAGATGTAATTTTGTTCTATTTTGAA
>LPNX011088154.1:151730-172180 GCA_001517045.1 Pseudotsuga menziesii
TAAAATTGTATTCCTATGTTCAAAAACATGATGAGAAGCATCCTAAGCTCATTATAATTTTGACATTGTAGTTTTTTTGGAGAAAGACAGACCCATTATGTATATTTCAAGAAATGTTAACATTTATATTTTTTTTTAAAAGATAAAAATATATTTTTATAAACGGGTGATGTAAGATGTTATTCCAAAGTTAAAATATAATATAGTGATATAATAAAATTTATGATAAATAATGTCGAAGGTGAAAATTATTTTTTAAGTATATTAAATAATAATTTTTAAAATAATTATTATTAAATAATTCTCATAGCGTTTTAATTTAAAAACAGAAATTTTATTTTCAAATTATTCCATTAAAAAAATTAAAAAATTAATAATAATAAATTTAATTTCAAACTCTTCTTTCTTTCCTAAATAATCACAATATTAATTTATCACTTCATTCCCATTGCTCTTCTAATTTGCTTCCTCGTCATTAGATTATTTTTATTTAATTAAATTATTATTTCATTTTTTACTCAATTATTATTATTTAATAATAATTGATCTTTTCATTATTATCATCTTATTCTTAAAATCTTATATACTCCTTTTTTATATGCTTGTTTTCATCCAAATCTCTCTTAATGTTTTTAATATTAATTGTCTACCAATTTTTTTTTCAATATTTATTAGTTTCAATTTTTATGATTACATTAAAGAGATACATTTTAAAGTGGAAAAAATATGTGTAATTCTTTTTGTACTCATCCTAGAGTTGACAAGTATATTGTATAATATATAAAAATAATAAAATATTAATAAAAATAATATGTTGGCTTAAAATAAATTTAAATTATTTAGAATTGCATATGTATAAAACAATATAAATTAGATAAACTAAAACCATAAACATTGGATTACACATTTCCTCAACACTTCCACTTTAAAAAGGGTTTACACCTTAAGATATTTAATCCCTCTTGGTGCTTGGTAGATCCTTTTTTAGATGGATCTATGTTGGTTATAAAAAAATTATTGGAATTTTTATGATTATAAAAAAGTGATTGAAAATTCATATAATAAGAAAAGTACAAAAATTTGAAAGCACTCGAACAATTTTTTTTATAAAGTTTTTCAAAAATAATAAAATTTGTTTTCATACAAAGAATTTTTTATCTATATTATATATAATGCTATAGTATTTTATGTATTATATTAATATCAAAATACAAGTAAAAATACACATAAAAAGAGACAAATTTATTGTCTTTGTTTAGGTTAAAAAACAATAATTTGTTATTCTATATAAAATCAAATATACAAATTACAAGTCAATAGTGCTTGCCACTAATATAAGTGTTGTCATATACATATCCATCATATAAGTGTTGTTATATACATATCCATCAAACTAACCCTATGTTAAATACAATATTGAATCGGCCACACAAAAGTCCTTGAGAACCTATATCATAAGGATGACCATCCTATGATAAAAAAAACCCGTAAAAACATACAGTATGAACTCATATCACTATTGCTAGAATCAAATGAAGACAGTATAATGGCCGAAATCTATCTTGATTCTACCAAAAATCCTCGGATGGAACCACACATAGCCCCAATGGTCTGTTTTAAAAGCATATCAATGTAACAAATATAAATGTTAGAAATATTAACATTTAGTACTAAGTAGGTTAATTAGGGTAATTAATTAATTCCTCAAGAGGTGACTTGAAAAGTCACCCTCCTTATCACTTAGGGTATAAAATACCCAACACTAATTCTTGTAAAACATCTTTTATCTATCCAATTATCAATGTATATTTGTCATATTAATGGCTTATCGAATATTCCAAGTATTCCGGTAATATTAATTGTGTGAAGTGAATAAATATTCGCTTTATTTGGTATCAGAGCTAGTTTGTGATCTAGGCCTTTGGCCATATTGTGATTTTCAATCATAATCTTAGGGAGACCCTAAATTTATGGCGTTTGACCAAGTAAAAAAAGAAAATAAAGTCAAAAGTAAAAAAAAAAGTAAAAAAAAAAGAGAGAAGAAGAAGGAAGATTGCCATAAAAAAAGGAAGGTAAAAAAAAGAGAGTAAAACCACAAGTGGTTTCACCACCCACGGTTTTGTTTTAATAAGTGGTTTTTTTAATTCTAAGGTTTAAACCCTAATTCCCACACCATTCAAATATATATATATATATATATATCAATAATACTATTAGTAATAATAAAATTTATTATTGTTATATATTTTTTCAAAAGAACCTTTAGACCTAATTCACTATATATATATATATATATATATATATATATATATATATATTATTTTTAAATAATAATTGGTAATATATTATATTTCTTATTATTATTAAATTTTTAATAATAACAGTAATTAATAATAATAATAATTACTTAATAATTATTATTTAATAATTGCGTTATTTACAATTATTACTTTATAGAAAAAGGAAAAGGAATCAAAGAAGATACTAAAAGAGCAGAAATCAAGTCTTGGAAGATATTAAAAAACGTATGGATCCAAGTCACTCACAATTGCAATCACAGTTACGAACAGTTTCGGCCCAGCTAAAAACATGTGTTTGGAATAGTATTCTACAACTCCAGTTCGACAATCAGAAACGAAGTAATGATTTTCAAAAAGAACAGATTACTAACTCATAATTACGAATTCGATCATTGGAAGATAGTAGAGAAAAACTCACAAAAAAATTATCAGATAAGGACGATAAAATATCACATCTGGAAGGTATCATTCAACAACTTGAAGACCAAATAAAAAAACTAAACAAAGTCGAAGAATGTTCGAATGGAAACAATATCGACTTAAAAGAGGAAATTAGTTGTCTAAACAAGGTCGTCATGGACAAGGAAGACAAATTGGCACAACTACATGAAAAGTTAGAAAATTAGGAAACAGAGTCATGTCATCGTCAACAACAAAAAGAAAACTCCAGTAGCAATATGACGACAGTAAGAAGACACATAAGTTGGAACTAACAAAATTCAACAATGCGTTATCAAGCAATACTGAAGAGATTTTTCGATTACAAAATCATAACAAAACATTAATGACAAAGACTAAAAAACTGAAACACAGTAGTAAGAGGGAACACTCCGATGAAGACCTCAAAGGAAGAATACTGGAAAAACAAGAATAAAGTCAATGTCTAAATAATCGTAGTCAGGAACTAGAGAATCAAATCAAGAGATTAGAAATTGAAAAAAAATCGCAAGATGAAAGAATCGAACAGATTCAAAATCATAACAATCTACTAGAGTACCAAGAAGCACAAATCTAGGAAAATGCATCCAAAAATCAAATTGAGGATGTGAAGACAGTCCTCACCGCAGTCCAAAAGAAAGAAAAACAAACAACACATACACCTTACAGACATCCTAATTATAATCGTCATTTTGACCAACGACAGGATCAAAACAAGGACTCATAGAAGAATTATGTTGACAGGAGAAAAGACCAGCATACTAAGCAACAATTGAAACGACCTGTTCCACAAAATGATCTCAGAGCTTCGATAAAAGTAAATTTGGGATGGACCATAGCAGAAACGATGGGAAATTCTCCTTGGGAATTCGTAACTCATATCGTCTCATTTCATCAAGTGTCACAATTACAAAAAGGAAAGGATCCCGAGACAACATTTCAAGGGAATTCAAACATTGTTGTCGATACAATCTTTGAGGACAAAGCTTCACTTAAGGGGAAGGCAATGTAACAAATATAAATGTTATAAATATTAACATTTAATACTAATTAGGTTAAGTAGGGTAATTAATTAATTACTCAAGAGGTGACTTGAAAAGTCACCCCCCTTACCACTTAGGGTATAAAATACCCGACACTAATTCTTGTAAAACGTATTTTTAACTATCCAATTATCAATATATAGTTGTCCTATTAAAGGCTTATCAAATATTCCAGGTGTTCTCATAATATTGATTGTGTGAAGTGAATAAATATTTGCTTCAATCAACTTGTGAATTGGCCTCTCTATAGATATCATGAAAAGAGATCTCATCAAAGTTTGCAATTAATAATCGGGTTCTATACAGCCAATGAGCAAGCTTAGTAGTGTACAAGTTTGCTTTCTCCAATGCCTAATTAATGATGACATGTGAGTCTCCAAAGATTTTCAATCTAAACACACCATTTTGTCTAGCAAACCACCACAATCCCCATAATGTCGTAAGTTATGCCTTTGTGTTGCTACCCATACCCACAACCATCTTCATCATAATATGGTGATCTCTCTTTAAGTTCAGTATCATACTAGCACCACTTAATCCCATTTGGAATGCACCATCAAAGAAACATGTAATAATATCCTCATAAGGATCAGGTTGCATAATGGCCCTGCGTCTTGGTACTTTACTACCATAGCCAGTGCTAAGGATATTGGTTGCAATGATGCAAAACTATATAGTGGTGTGTGGACTCTTGTCCCAGCTGGTCGTTTTTGTAAACGGGGGGTTCTAGTTTGTAGTGACCTTCTATGGCTCTTTTTGGGGGGTTTTGGGTTTCTACCTGTCCACACGGTAGGAATGATCCTGACTAGTGCTGAATCGTGGTGCATTTCTCTATCAGTGGATATGTCTTAGTACTCTCTTGGCTATGTAATTCAATCCATCTAATGTAATACAATGTTTTTTATATACAAAAAAACATGACATTTTCCTTAAAAATTATTTTGATCTCATGAATGTTGTCATTTGTTGCTTCATAATATTGAAAATTATATGTGGGACATGACAAAGAGACTTTTAAAGTCTAAATGGATGCAGGGGAGTTTTGTTTGTTTCTATTTCTTTGTGATACTTAAGAGACACCAAACTACAATCTTTTTTCACTTACTAATTTCAACAAAAATCCAATAGCCCACAAATTTCCTCTTGAAAAGGTTAACTGATGCTTTAAATATACTCCAACCCATAATCTACCAACAATAATTTGAAACATTGAAGGTCTAGGAGGATTCACACGTTAATAGTATGTGTTTCCTCCTAGGATTCACACGTTCAAATCTGGAGAGGGTATGGTATGTACACCTCTGCAGACTTTAGCAATTAAATTGTTGCACAAAGGGGGGTCCCACAAACATGGGGTGGCATATACCAAATTGGTGTCTGGCTTTGCGGTGACCTTAAAAGTAAATTATTATTATCATTTTATTATTATCATTATTATTATTAAATGTGTATCATTTGTAGAGATTTAAATGTACTTTATTGACTCATTGAATAACAAGGTTTTGTATGTTTTGAAGCTGATTAGTTACATTTTAATTAAAATTATATTTAATCATTAATATGGATTAATTGGAATAATAAAGAAAGCATTATCAATATCCCTCCATGTGGAAAAAATTCCTTGGAAATCGTCATCTTTATAAGGGTGGTCCAAATTGGAAGCTCAATCTTGCCTAATCAATTTGTGATTTGCAACATAAGCTACCACAAGCTTGTTGGGAAAATCATCTTTAACTACGCACATTGGTGACATGGCTTAAACTCGTAAAACCCTAAATTTCCCATCACCCAATTCTTCATTATAAACCCATATTGATCATATCGCAATGGCATTAGTGCCTATTGAAATAAAGTAGTGGTGCCAATTCCAAAATTGGGTTATAAAGTGACATTAAAACTATAGCAGGAGTTATAACAAATTTTAGTTGTGGTCTCATAGTGGTAAGTTTTCTCTATCCAAGAACTAAATTATTTTTGCACCAATCCTATCAGAAGTAGAGTGGTATGTCATTTCCATATTGGTTCCATAATAATTATCTTGAGAAATATTGCAAAAGGTAAACTAATTTCATGTTTTAGCCTCAAAACCCTCACGAGAAAATATAGTAACATGGTTTTATCTCAGGTTATGAACCAAATTGCAAGCACAATAGACTCAACAAAAGAAAAGAAAGCAAAGTTGGTGTGTTGTATCTAAATTGGGGTCATAATAGTGATTTTGATTAATATTGAAAAATTTATGACCATTTTAAATTATAGCCTCAAAACGCTAGTTACACAAAAGTGCTCCATTAAATGTAAGGTTCTCTATTTTTTGTTATAAAACCTTACCTTTCGTACTTAATAGTGTAATATTGTATTAAACATGAATATATTAACCTCGATCATTGAAGCTTATTCAAGTTTATAAGAAATCATATGGAAGAAGCCCCTCTTGTACGCTTTTTCTTTTTAATATGCGATGGGATATGAAGAACATAACAAGAAATGGTTACTTTAAGCTAAATAAATCTACAAGATAAACCAACATTATTTAAACCTAAGTAGTTTGTACACAACTATTTCTTCAAGATATTTAAGTACAAAAACTGCAAAAAGCATGTCTTTTCCTTTCTAAAATTTTTGAGACATTGCATTCAAAGTCGACTTCAATATATAAATGTTATATGCATGCAATATGCCAACTCCACCTAGGTCGATCATGGAGGATTCAATGGTTGTTATATGCTTCACCTAGGTCGATCATGGAGGATTCAATGGTTGTTATGTTGCATATGGAGGAAGTGAAGGATTCAGTTGTGTCTTCAATAGATTTTACTGAAGTTGTTATAGATATGGAGGAAATTCATGAGAAAGTTAGGACTACCAATTGTTAGTTTGAATAACCTTGAGTGTCAGTGTTCTCTCCATATTCAAAACCACCTTGTTTCAACTATACATATGATCTTTTTATTCTAACTGGTCACAATATATGTATGAAAGGGTATTTAGATCCATATTGCAATGGTGAGCATCTTGAGAAAAGCGCTCAATGATTCATTGGTTTCATGTGTCATTAGCAAAATCCAACATGCACACCCATGCAAGGGACCTGGAATTATAGACACATTTATTACACAACTTCATTCTCAACATGGGGGCACATGCTCATGCTTGAGACCTTAGCATATGGATGTATATCATAGGTAAAAGCACTGAGGACAATGAACTTTGAATACGGTTGGAATGGTGGATATCCCCTAGTGATGTAATGGTGGTCTAAGCACCCATTAAAATTAATGACAGGGTAGGTATGGTGGCCATTTAATGTAAAGTGGACTAGGTTCACTATGTTAGCCATTATTAAATAAGACCCACTTGGTAGTAGCATTCAAAAAATGTAATATGACTCGATCACTAATTTGAGGGAAAGTGGTGGGTAGGATTTAACAGGGAACTACAAATAAGGATAGACTCCCCCTTAGAGAACATGTCAAGTTTTTATTGTCCCATTGGAGCAATGCTCATTTGGAATTTGTCCCATTGAAGAGGAACATGAACATATTCTTAGATATATTGTTTGTTATTCACCTTAAGCACCAAATATCAATATAATAGGTTGTGTTAGGGGTCATGGTGTGTAAGGGGGTGACTACATCATGGATTACAGTGTGATAAGGGTTTATAGTGTACATGGGATTCATGTGTTCGAGGTCATGATGTGTTAGGGATAAATTATGTCATAGGTGAAAGTGTGTTAGGGGAGGTGATTGTGTTAGGGGTTGGAAATAATGGATTCAGGAGTTGAGTATATGAGAAGTGAAAAATTTTAGCAGGTATAATATGGATAATTTATCTTGGATGTTAGTGGTTAATGATTATAGCGTATTAGGGGATTAGTGTGTTGGAAATCATATTCAAAGGACATAGTTTTGCTTCTCAACATCTTGGAATAACTTCTATGATTATAAAAGGTTCTTCCATCATGTAAAACAATATGAACCAAGTATCTATTTTGTTGTGAAATGATTCTAAGAGAAAGTAGTATGATGAGCTTCAAGGCAAATTATCGAAATTGAAGCCCTTTTGAGCCTCAAATAAATCATAATTATAATGTAAGCATCAAAGAAGGATGTTGCCTTCAATGGGAAAGAATGGTTGGTTGGTTTCCTTACGTACATGTGCATGGAAAAATTATAGACATGTTTCAAGTGGATCCATCCTTGCCGATTTCAAGTTGCATAGAAGTGGCATATCATTGTCATTGTTGTTGGTAAAATAGGATCAAGAACTATAATGGAGCTTGGTTACACATCTTGATATTTTTCGTCTTAGACTCAATTAATGACACCTTTCTTGCTTATAAAACTCCATCAACATCACATTCCTTCATGTATCAAACCACTATGCTATAAAATTATAAGCATTTCCATCATTGCACCACATGTCACTGCTAAATGAAGTAGATTGCATGGTGGGAACCGCTTTCCCGATCTCTCTCTTCTAGTGGTGGCATCATCCAAGCTATATTTTGTGTCTTGCATTCCAAGTATGGAAGGCTTAGTCTACGAGAAATATCAAAAGATATGTATTTGAAACTAAAAAATTATTTATAGATATAGGTTTCATAATCATGCCTTTTGTAATTATAGATATTAGATGAAAGCACCCTATAAACACATGCATGTATTTGAGTTTATTTGTCCTAAAAACAGAAGGAATTACACAAATGTAATTAAAAAGAGTTCCCCCGAATTGAATCGAAAGACACAAGATAAACCCAATATTCTCACTTGGATAGGATTGTCCTTTGTGTATGTACCAATGGCTTCCTCAAGTTCCGCAACACCATCCCAAGGGGGCTTTTGAAGCTAGACCTTTTTTTATATGTCTCATATGTTGTGCTTGATATATGTTGAATTTTACAAAGATCATATTTCAATACCACCTTAAACACCATTATCTTTTCATAAATGTATTCAGTGAAGGAAATAACATGTTAAGGCTTTGCAACATAGGATGACTAAACTATCAAAGTTTTATCACTGAGAGAGAATTCAAATTCAAATTTAATATATTTTTAGCATGACATAGTAGAATGTCCATTTTTTCAATTTCCAAGTTTATCTATAATTAGTATGTAAAATTTATGAAACAAATCATGTAAAAGATGAAAATCAAACATATATACTTCATCAAGACCAACATTAACATTCATCACCCCAAGGGCCCCTTAAAGCATTGAATCTATTTCACCTTCAAGCTTTCCAATACATGATGCATAAATTTACGAAAGTATTGAATAAAAATTCAATTGAAATTTAATGGATCTTTCAATGAACTTTTTATTTTTAGATGTTCTAGTAATGGCTAAGTTTAGTAGTTTCCTTTTTCTTTTAAGTTTTTTCAATTGAATTTTAATGGATCTTTCAGTGAACTTTTTATTTTTAGATGTTCTAGTAATGCCTAATTTTAGTAGTTCCCTTTTCTATTAAGTTTTTTGAAAAAAGATTCATATTGATAGATATTGTTACAACTAGTCCCAACACCACTTGATTAAAAAATATATTATCCTGAAAACTCTCATTTCTAGAGTTATTTGTATATCTACTCTCCAACATCTAAACAAAGAACGACTCCACTTCACTAAAGTGCTTCAATTAAATGGTGAATATGTCTCCTAGATCAACAAAACTTTTCGAGTTGTCCTCTAGCCTAAAACGAAGAACACCAGATCCAATTCTCCTTGCCTAAGCAAAATTTATCTCCCCTACATTCATAGTATCATTGATCAACTATGTAAAATCCTAGCCAAAAAAACATTAAAATTCTATTGAGCTCAAACCCTCAAATAATTATTGAGAAGCATCAAAATTAGATTCGACATATTCCTCTCTCAAGCTGTCTATCAAATTCTTTGTTATTGTGGAAAATCCTACATTGGTCAAACTGGTTGATTAGTCCAAACTCACCCCAAGAAACATATCATTGACACCTTCCATAAACACCTATCTAATATGTGACCACTAAACACTCATAAAACTAACCGTTTAGATTGTTTCGACCAAACCAAAATCTTAGTATCTACTCCACATTACTCATGTCACATCATGAAAAAAACCATTAAAATTGATAAAAATCCTAACAATTTTAATCAAAAAAATAGTTATACACTAAGTCAATCTTCAAAAACCACTAATCCCCAAACATTGTCAAAAGGTACACCAAATCCTATCATAAACATAATTTTTAACTATCTTATTTTTATTCAAACCTTCCCATCTTAAGTTTCCTTTATTTATTTACTACTCTTTTTTTTACTGTTATTCTAACCTTAATAATAGTTATATTTATTTTCCTCGAATGCGGGTGTTAACCACGACCACGTGGACTTGGGGGAGGTTGGCATGGCCTTCACTGCCCAAGCGTAACCTCACCTCATTGCCGCCATTGTGGGCCTTCAATGCCATGGGAGACATGGCTGTATATTGGTACATGGAAGGACCAGGTCGTCTTTTCACAGCCCAATCGCCATTAAATGCCCTCCTGGCAGTCTTAATTCACATCAGCGGCATTCAGTATGGAAATGTTGGGTGTTGGGCCTCACCTGTTCATGCTCTGCGCATTATTGTTTCTCTCCATTGCTCTGGTCTACCTTCATCCTGCTCAGCCCAGCGCCCAACTTTGGTCTGCCATCATCCTACTCTGCTCTTTGCCACCCTCCATCCATGCCCAGAAGACAGAGAGGTACCCTCCGTAGAGGGCAAGGTCGTAATGCTCAGGCTGAAGACCATATACCTCTCTCGGCTCAGGTCAGTGGCAATGGTTTTGATTTAGAGATTCTGGAGGAAGTGCAGCAAATTGTCTCCGATTGGGAAGATGAATTGTCCGGGGCACTTGGTGCAGCTGGAAGAACGGTGGAGCGCAGACAGAATTATTGGGTCTTTAAGAACTTACTCACTCGGCTGGTCCTCAGATTCAACCCTCTGGTTCCTCCTCCCCCAGTACCTCCAGTTCGACCCCAGTCGGCTCCTCAAGCGGCTGCACCACCTGCTCCTCAAGTTGTTGCACCTCCCACTCCTCCAAGTTTTTTGGCCAGCCCATCCACCACCCCCGCTTCTCCATCTTGCTCCATCCCCCCTCCTCAAGGCCGACCTTCCACCTTGTGCAAGTTTTCGTCCAACCCGGCTGTTGCGAAAAAGACCACTCCAATCCCCACCGAAAAGCCACCTGCAAGAACCATGGAAGAAGAAAACAGCCCCAACGACAAAGAAATGGAGACGTCTAGCGAAATATCAGAGGACAAATCGGACAAGCCTGCTCAGCCAGCCTCTCCAGGCTATAGCTGCCCTGCCGTGGAGGTACCATGGTAGAAACCATGAACGAAGGCCGCCATGGCTATGTGTCGGGTTGCCGGCAAGCTGCATGGTTTATGTTCAGGTTCCATCTCAGCCACATGTTGATCAGCATGATACTATCAGGTTTTTTTGTTTTTTGCACTGTTAACTTGTTGACTCTTTGTATGTATCCTCCAAGAACTAAGGAGGCTTTTGTTTATGTTTTTTTGGATAGTTTGTTTTCCCTCTGGGAGGGAGGGTTATGTGGACCTGTTTTCCTTCCTGGAGGGAGGACCTAGACTCATATTGAAACTCTATATCTGCTCAACATGAGCAAGTCTGCCTGTAACCTCCTATATACTACTATTTTCTTCTTTTTAATAGAATAGCTCTCAACTTACAAAAAATAATTATACTTATTTTAATTATTAATCTTTATATTTCATTGAATATTCTTTCAAATCCCTTATATTTTCTCACCTTGTCAAACCATTTTCTTTTATCCTACTTCTTTACTCTTTAAACAATATTATTTAAAATAATTGTGTTTAGTTTTTATTACCTAACTTTTACCTTGTATCTCATCATATATTTATTATTATTAGTTTATTCATTTATTTATTGTTATTTAAATTAACAAGTATACTATATTATTATTATTATCATATTTATTTATTATTTTTTAATATTATAACAATTCATTTTACTTTTTATTTTATAATTAAATTTGTTTTTATAATGAGTAGAGTGTACATTCTAAAAATTGAGAACGTTTCAAATTACTACTCCACTTTTACTAAAAACATACTACTATTAAATACAATATTTGATTTGAGTACGAGGCTTGTCACAATCCTTAAAATTTGCCCCAAGATATCAAATTCCAAGTTTAGCTCAACAAGTTCCACTTCCCAACGAAAATACTTCGTAAATAAATATAATTTATTATGTTGGAAAAAGTGATCTCAAGGTTTTACAAATAGACAACAATTAAAACCTTGTAACGTGTTAACATTCTACGAGGTTGGCAAAGATCATAGTGGGTGTTGAAAACACCACCTCTTTTAGGGGACTTCGGGGACTTGGCAAAAACTATGATCCATGGTGAATATTCAATGTGTATATGTTAATCAAGTGCATAATTAAATTTGAAAAATACATTATCCAAAAAAAATACGTTGAAGTTATTCTGCACTAGCAAGTTGGATTGATTACATGTCCATCTAGTGAAAGCATTATCAACCCAAGACCACATAAGTGCTCCTATCTAGGTGTGGTCACACTTTTTGACCAAAATTTCATGCCAAAAATAAGACAATCCCGCATCTCTATTATCCCACCAGTGCACTGTGGATGTGTGAATGCGGGATTAATTTTGAGTCCTCCATTATTGTAGAAGAGAGTAGGAGATACAGTTTGAACCAAGAGGACATGGACATAGATTAGGAGGAAGGTATCTCTTCCAGAATGGAGCATGCCCACCCCCATCCTTAGAGTTGCTGACAGTGTTGGTGGTGGTGGCCATCACAGGCAGAGGGGCGTATGGCTGCTCGGCCCCTCACCTTCCTGCGCCTGTTTGAATAATGGTTCTATGGTGGATGGGATAGGAAAGGGCACGCTGGTAGCCGTAGTCCGAATTGGAGCCGAACCAATGTCCACCGACCTTCCTCCTGTTGCGTTGTCGCATCCTACCTCCATGTTACCAACTGGTCTTGAACTGTTGGCCAAACACTTCCAAGCAAAGGTGGATTCCAGGCTGCTGAGATGGGTGTCCATCTCGATCATATTGGCCTTAACCCAAAGAACAATGTCACGAGCCGAACTCCAACTCCCCAACATATCCTCCATGAGGACTCCCATCATATTCTTAACCAGCCAATAATGGTTGATTTTGCCTCCCCCTCTCCCAGTGGCCAGGTGTTGGTTAACCATGTGTCCTTCATAGACATCAATTAAAACTCAAACAGGAACAGAGATATTCGCCTCATAAACTTCCTCCACTGTGACACTAATCCCACGCTGCGATTTTGCTTTGTTGTTGCTGCCCCTCCTAGGGGTACCCCTTTGCCTGGACATGATGAGAAAGCGAGTGCCTGGATGCCGAAAATGGAGATGGTGGAACTAGATAACCCAAGGAAGCTGGAGAGGATGCAGAACACTATACCACAGGAAAACCATCGCCCATAAGAAAACGCCATAAAAAACTAGACCATACCAAACGGGAACACCATACCGTGTTGAAAAGAGCCCACTGTGACGCATCGACTGATAATGTCGCGTTCTGTCATGTCTCGATGTTTAACTTTGTCCCTCTGTACCTACAAGAGATTCACACGTTGCATATTAACTGCCAAGAGAACCAGAGTGAATGCGATGGAACGAGCTCGAGCCATGGCTAGCCTAAGAATAGACGTTCTCACCCACCCGCGCATTGAATCTAGGGGGCGACAAGGGGGTAATAAAAACCCCTGTATGTGTGGTACCGTGTGTCTGACTCTTGGACTGAAGCGCCATGCGCTAGCGGTGGGGCTCGCTGGCACCCGCATCCGAGGTGGAGAGATATTCATTATCAATCTTCCTACATTTGAGGGCCAGGGTGTCATCAGAAGAGTTTCTTAACGACCCTTCCACCAAAGGTTGGTTACAAGTGACTCCAGTGTTGGAAAGGCAGCCGGCAAGAGAGTTGGATTTCCTGCGAAAGTGATGAAAGGTAATTGCCTTAGTGTGTTTTATATAAGCATCTAGTCGCCCCAGCCGATGCTCGAGTCTCCAACTGAAGGAGACTTTGGATATTTGTGTGCCATTATGTATTTTTTAGGCCATAGTTAGTATAATTTGTGAGTCCCATTCCACAATCAAGGATAGGAGATTTAGTTTTTCAGCCATGAAAATACCTTCCACCATACCTTCAAGCTCAGCAGCATTGTTAGAGTCAATGCCTAGGTTGCAAAAGAATACCCTAATGATATTGCATTTGTGATCTCTGATGAATCCACCGAATCCAGCTTTTCCAGGATTACCTTTGGAAGCATTGTCAAAATTGAGCTTGAGAACCCCTTCCGGTGGTGGATCCCAATGATCTGGACTGTCCACTTTCATTTTGGTTCCAAGGGAGGCTGAGGGAGTGGATTGGGGTTTCAAGTTCCAAGTTTCCAAGATGAGTTTTTCATTTTGGGATGTTGGAAAGTCAGACTCTCTCCATCCTCTTCAGAGAATGGTTTCTTGAATACTGATCTTTATAGTTTTTTATATTTCTTTAACAAAACTCTTGACATCATTGAAGACCCGATTGTTGCGCTCCTTCCAAGTGTTCCACACCACAAGCCCCGGCGTTAAGTACCATAGGCTGTTGAGGGTCTTGCTTTGGAACGGATTCTCGCTCCACTCCTATAGAGTGTCAATGATGTTTCCCTTGACCCAGGTGGTTCTTCTAAAGAATTCAGCTACAAAGTCCCAAAGGGAATTGGTGATGGGGAAAGAGTCTAAGAGGCGATCAATCGTTTCCTGTTGGAAATTACAGAGGCTACAACTGGAAGGGCCTTGGAACCCCTGCTTCAACAAATTATCCCATGTTAATATGCGGCGATGGGAGAGAAGTCATAGGAAGTGGGAGACTTTTGGCCATAAGAGGGGGTTTTAGATACGTTTCCAGGTTGGGAAAGTTTGGACAACCTGCTCGGAGGAGAGAATGAAGTAGGCTTCTTTGACCGAGAAAGTTCCAATTGGAAGGTTACTCCATATGATGGCATCCGACCCTTGTTTGATTTTTCAGTTTTTTGCTGTTAATCTCCTACCAAATGGAGTCCAATAGATCCCTCTTTAGGGTGCTAGGCCAGCTGGAGGGATCCTTCCACTGGCGAAAAGTGTTAGTGTCCGTTGATTTCCAGAGATCCTTGACCTTCAACCCCTCATTACAGTTGATGAAGGTCTGAATTTCTTGATCCATGAAGAGACTTTTCAATCTGGGAAGCTGTGTCTAGGAGTCACACCAAAAGACGGCACTATTGTCGTCCTTGATTTCCCAAAAAACTATGCTCTTGAATGAGAGCTCTGTGACTATTTGTTTCCATCCAGATGGAAGAGTCCAAAATTTCTTCATCAAATCTTATCATTTGAGTTGGGTTCAATTCCTATCCATACTTTCTGTTCCAGAGCTTCACATAGGGGGAGTGATTCTTGGAGATCCAATTCCACCAAATTTTTTACGAGAGGGTGTGATTGTTTAATTTCGGATCTCTAATACCCAGATCTCTTGGTTTCTTTAGAAGACAAACCTTCTTCCAACTGACAAGAGGCCATCTATTTTTGTTTCTGTTGCACCCCCAAAGGAAGGATCAATGTAGGTTTTTGATAGCTTTCAAGACCCATTTGGGTGCGACCAGGATAGAGAAGAGGTACAGGAGTATGGAATGGAGAACATATTTTAAAAGGACAGATCTGTTGGGTAAATTTAGGGAGTGAAAAGTCTAGGAGGTGATATGGCTTTCCATTTTGTCCAGAAGTTCTTTCCATGAGGAGTGTTTGAATGCAGAGTCACATAGAGGGGCTCCCATGTATTTTGAGGGGAGAGAGGAGACCAAGAACTTGAGAATTCTGACAATGTTCCTTTGCATGGAAAATCCTGTGTTAAAGAATAATATTTGTGACTTGTCAAGATTAAGGGAGGTATCTGAGGCTTTTTCAAATGTGTCAAGGATGGAGTGAAGAAAACAAGATTCTTGGACTGAAGGGTTCCCGAAGAGGAGATTGTCATCCATAAACTGCTGGTAGGCTTAGGGAGAAGCTCCATAGAGGGAGATCCCTCCCAGGGAACATGTGGAGACTATAGCTTGGATCATGCGCCCCAGACTTTCTACCATGAGGATATAGAGAAAGGGTGAAAGGGGATCCCCTTGTCAGAGGTTGCGAGAGGGGGAGAAAGTTGAGAAGGGTGATCCATTAACAAGGACAGAGAAGAAGGTCGAGGAGATGAGGGAGAGAACCCATTTGACCCAATCCTAACATAACCCAAAGGCTAGGAGAATTTTCTTGATGAAGTTCCAATTCATTTTTTCAAAAGCCTTGGATAGGTCTAGTTTCGGTATCATACCAGGAGATTTGGTGGTTTTGAGGGAGTGAATGATTTCATGGGTTAGAATGATCCCATCCAGTATTTTTCGTCCTTCAACATAGCCATATTATTCAGGGGAGATGAAAAGGGAGAGGAGGGGTTTTAGTCAATTCACAATGACCTTAGAAATAATCTTGTAAATGACATTGCATAAAGAGATAGGTCTAAAGTTACTGGGATGGGAGGTGCTTTTTTCTTTCGGGATCAAAGTGAGATGGGTGGCATTGAGAACCGACAAGACCCATTTTGTCATGATTCCTCCACCAATTCCATAACCTCACATTTCAGCAAATCCTAGCAGTGATAAAATAAATTGATGGTGAAGCTGTCTGGTCCAGGGGCCTTTCCTTCAACCATCTGATTCACTACTTCCTCAACCTACTACATGCTAATGGGTTGCATTAGGGAGGAATTATGCTCTTCATTGACAAGAGAGGGGATGTGTTGAGTTACCTAGGTGGTGGATGCTTTGCGAGAGGGATAGGGTACTGTGAGGGGATCACTGAAGTATCTAGTTAACTCTTCTTCCATATCCCCATGCTCCTCCAAAAATGCCCCATCAATCGAGTGAAGTTTGTTGATTCTATTCTTCATTCTATGTTGAATAGTGAAGCGATGGAAGAAGGTCATATTCTTATCACCCTCATTTAACCATCTCACTTTGGACTTTTGTTTCCATAATATCTCCTCATGTTCGCACATATTGTCTAGTTGAATCAGGAGGTTTTTTTCCCTGTTTTTTATTTCCTCATTGTAACCTTGTTCCATGATGCGGAACTGCAAATTCTCTAGGCTTTCCTAAACCACCTTTTTGTCTTTGAAGATGTTGCCAAAGGTTGTGCGATTCCACTATCGGAGATGATTCCTTAATTTCTTCATCTTTTGGTGCATGATTGCCATTTTTCAATTTGCTTTCCACTTTCATACTCGTCCACCACATGCTGACGGTGCTGACAGTGTCTAAGAAAGTGAGGTGAGTAAGCCAAAAAATTTCAAACCTAAAAGACTTATGGAGGGGGGTGCAATGATTGTTCTAGGAAATGGAAATGGGATAGTGGTATGACCCGATCGTGGGAAGGACTGAATCGTCAAGAATCCATCCTAGGGTAAGGATATTTTCAGAGACAAGAAAATAGTCAAGACGTTTCACTATCTGATGAGCTCCCCCTCTTTTGTTGTTCCAGGTGAAGAAGCCAGAGGAAGTTTGGATATCCACAAGGGAACAGGAAGCTATGTTGGATTTGAAGGCTAGATCCTCATTGGTAATAGTTTTAAGTCCTCCTTTTTTTCCCTCCAAACCGGTTATCATATTGAAATCACCTCTGATGAGGATAGGGGTATCAGGATGCAGGTTGGAGAACCACTCAATGAAGTTAAGAAGTTGAATCTTAAGACCAATGGATTGAGGCCCATATACAATCAGGAGATGACCTATGATACTGGTCCCAATCAGATGGAAGGACGTTGAAATTGAGTGAAGAGAGGAAGCAGTGTTAGTGAGATCAAGGAGGAGAGGGTTCCATCTAATGGAGATACCACCTGAGGCTCCTCTGGCGTCAATGGCTACAATGAGGAAAAATTTCTAGAACATGGACATAAGAATATTGGTTACTTCGCTTGAGCACTTTGTTTCTTGGATGAAGATTACTGCAAGCTTTTCTTTTTGAATCTTCATTTTTACCATTCTTTGCTTCGAGGGACCATTGAGACCATGGACATTCCAAGAAATGAGCTTCATTGGGTTACAACGATAGAGGAAGAGAAGAACTTCGTAAGTTGGGAATATTTCCCTCATTCAACCAACGTAGTGCCAAATTGGTTTAACCTTTGTAGATCAGATTTGCGCCCCCTCTTTTTGGAGTATCGTTGATATTTTTGCTTGTCTTTCTGGGCAGGGTTGTGAAGTCCTAGTTTATTTTGAGCTTTGGCTTTGGCTAAGGCCTCTTGCAAAATTTGGAGTTGTTGCTCTGGGATGGAATCGTAAGATTTCTTGGTGCAGGAATCCTCCATCCCCAATAGATCGAGTTCTCCTAGGTATGTCTCTTTCATCTCTTCATCCAAAAGGAGGTCAAGTCCTAAATTGTCCTTCGATTCTTGGGTTTCCCGTGCAGTGAGATGAACCATCTGTTGTAGTTCATATTTTCCTTTAGATTAATGGATGGGGTTTGGGGTTCCCCGAAGATCTCCCGCATTTTATGTTCATCTTAGTTTAAAGGAGGCGTCTCCTAGTTAGGTTCTGTAGTGGTTCCTTCTAGCCTCATGCCCTGATCTGCGCATTCTGGTTGTTCCTCTAGGACCGCAAAGTTGTTGCTCATGGTTGGTATGTTCTCTTGGTTCTTATTCTAAGTATGTTTCCTATACTTTTTCCTTTTATTCCCCATTTTCTGAAATCCATTCTCATCTGTCATTGCCTCCTTTGAACTTTAGGTCGGCAGTTTGTTTAAAGGGCAATATCTGAATAGGTGGTCATGCTCATGGAATTTCTTGCACCCGAAGGGGATGTATCCAGTCGGATTTTTCATGGGTTAAGCATATCGCATCAGGAAGTGCTTTAGCAATGTGCATGTAGACGTAGATCTTGGCATAGGAGGTGTATTTTTTCATCCTACTTTGGTCGGTTGTTCGAATGAAAGTTCCCAAGGTGTTTCCTATTTCCTGAAGGGTCGCCTCGTCCCAGTATTCTTGTGGGAGAAATTACATTTTTATTCAGACCAGAGCCCAGGATAAGTCCTCTTTCTCTGGACAGAATTTTTCAACCCAGTTCCTCAAGTACATGCCTGCAGCGTTGAAGAAGTAGGGGCCTCCTTCTTCCACTCTAGCCATGTCCTCCATGTTATGGGAGATGATGGTAAAAAATCATTTTGACCCCAGTTGTAAATCATAATGATATATGGGCTTCCATTTCACAACGATACAGCCTCTGAGTGCATATTCGATGGGCCAGAAACTCATGAACTTTCCTATGAGGGTGCGATCCTTCATAATTTTAGCTTTAGCATTGATTTTTTCTGCAAGGAGAGTAAGGCAAGGACAATTCTCTGTACGAGCTAAGCATGTGTTCTCCCGAATAAAACTCCTATCGATTTGAGCTGTTCAGGAGTACTCTTTTTTTCTATTTACAAATTCTTCCATCGGGATTGGAATTTCCTCAGACCTGGTTTTCACCTTGGGGAAGGTGCCTGATATTCATAGGAAGGAAGGTACTTCATGATTTGAATGGGAGGGGCCTGCTTTCCCCCCATTTCTGCCACCATAGATTCCGCGTAGGTCCTTCTGTAGTCCGGCGATCGATCCGAGGCTTTGCAATATTTTGGCAGGTTTGAGAGGATTCCAGGGAAAATGTAATATACCAAACGTATATTATATTTATTAATGAATTATTAATTTATGTTATTATTTATTTACGTAAAAGTCGGCATTAGAAGGACACATTGTTTATAGGTGTCTCTTCATAAATATATAAGCCGCATGAACTTATTGTAGAAATCATCATTCAATTATCAAAATATATATTTATAAATAATAATCCAAGATGTAAGGTTTTAACCTTACAAGTGGTATCAGAGCCTTTCAATCCTCACTTCCCATCCTCAATTTTTTCCTTCCACTTCCCTGATCCTCCCACGCTGCTTCCCAAACTCCTCGCTCATTGATCTTCTCCCATCTCCATCAACACTTCCACACTTTCATTGTCAGTCAAAACTTCCACGCTAATATTCGCCCTGGTCACCCACATCAAAATCTGCAACCCTCTATTGTCACACTCCCTCTCCCTAGTAAAATCAGAGTGGTCTTACCATAACCTGTGGTCAAGGAAGCTCCCGGGAGAGAAGAGAGAAGAAGAAAGAAGAACAAAAAAAGGAACAAAAAAAGAAAAAAGAAGAAGAAAAAGGGTAAACCAACACATCGTTTTAAATAAAACCATATATGGTCTAGAAAAGTAAAAAGTAAAGAAAAATAAAGAAGAAAATAATAACGATTAAAAAATAAAAAAATTCCGCACGTGTGTGGCTCATTGGCGGTTCACTTGATATGAAGTCACATGTTGTAAATTGGAGATCACAAGTTCAAATCACCCCCGGATTTACCCATGTCCCATGATTGCGGGGTGTGTGGGGCACCTAGGGGTATAGTGGAGTGGGATTGGATCCCTGGACCCCATGTCACGCGAGTACCAACCCAGTCTCCAGTTGTCGTTCCCCTAGCAATAAAAAAATGATTAAAAAAGAATATATATATATAT
>LPNX011088154.1:172321-213218 GCA_001517045.1 Pseudotsuga menziesii
AGTTAGCAACAATAATTATTAATTAACTATTAATAATTATTATTGTTTTTCGAAGAAAAAAATGAAAAAAAATCAAAATCTTCTTGAAGATTTCACAAACTGGAATCAATATGTTTCCAACATTCAATGAAATCATGTATGGCCAGAATCCGAGA
Source organism: Pseudotsuga menziesii (assembly GCA_001517045.1). Lineage (NCBI taxonomy): Eukaryota > Viridiplantae > Streptophyta > Pinopsida > Pinales > Pinaceae > Pseudotsuga > Pseudotsuga menziesii. Next base: position 172,477 of record LPNX011088154.1, read on the forward strand.
AGGATTATTGAATCTAAACTCAAAGAAATCGAAAAGAGATGCCTTACGGAAGAGGAAATGTACACAAAAATGAAAATGATTGTATTGGAAATAAAAGAAGAAATAACCATGAAAAAAGGAAAGGAAGAACTCATAGCAAGATCAGACCCCGAAGAGTTTACTACTCAAACCGAGTCAATGTTGAGAGAAAAGGATGAAGAAACCTATGAAGAAGAAGCAATTACGGTCTCCGAAGTCTCAAGTAAGGAAGAGCAAGAAATTGCTATTGCACCTACAATAGAAGAAACGATTACGACCCCTAAATTTTCAAATAAATAAGAGCAGGAAACTACTACTACACCTATGATAGAAGAAGAAATTACGACCCCTGAATTCCCAAATAAAAAAGAGCAGAAAATTACTTCTACACCTACGAAAGAAGAAGTGATTCTAACCCTTGAATTTTCAAGGAAAGCAAAGCAGGAAACTGCTACTACACCTACAACAAAAGAAGCGATTATGACCCCTGAATTTTCAAGGAAAGAAGAGCTGGAAAATACTTTTGCATCCATGACAACAAAAGTACGAAAATCAACCCCTGAATTTTCAAAGAAGGAAGAGCTGGAAACTACTTTTGCATCCACAACAAAAGTACGAAAATCACATATCATTATACCGTACATACCCCCTCACAGAAGGTTCAGGGCATCCGACGTAAGAAAGGATAAGAACCTCTGTTCGAAATAGAAGATGCAAAAACCAATTCCTAGACATAAACATACACATATGCCAGAAATGAACCATCGTTCGAAATACAAGATGCAAAAAGAAATAACTAGCCATAAACATAAAACTTTATGCCATAAATTTGTTGCAATTTCATTCAAGGAACAAAAACGAATCACATGAATGGTCCCGTCTACACAACTACAAAATAATTAAAAGTGGATAACAAAACTCCAGAACAAGGACAAATCGAAAGTTATTCCAGTGATCCAAACCATAACCAAGGTCGTAATCAGGAAGAGGATAGCAATGATGGAGAAAATAAAGATAAAAAGGACATGCATGAAGATCATAATGTGGAAGACCAAAATGAATATGGAAAAGAGGTTGTTGTGAATGACAATAATGAAAACAAACATACAGTTCAACATATTAATGAACCTGAAGAAGTACTAGTTGAGAATAACAATAACAAAAACAAAGAGATAGATGCGCCAGACATGAATAAACATGATGTTGGTAATGATTGTAAAGAGGATGAATATATCCAACATTATAATGATGAATATAAAGATGGTATCAATAACAATTGTGAAAAAAGAAAAAAAAAGTAGAAGAGTATCATCATGGAAATAAAGGAAGTGGAAGTGTTCCTAATCATAATGATGAAAAAGAATGAAACCCAGAAGATGTTGCGACAAATGATTAGGATAACCTAGATGAATAAAACCTAGAATATGATGCGATGAATGATCAGGATAACGTAGAAGAACGAAACCTAGAACATGTTGCGATGAATGATTAGGATAAAGTGGAAGAACGAATCCTAGAATATGTTGTGACAAACGATCAGGATAATGTAGAAGAATTAAATTCAGAAGATGTTGTGACAAATGAAAAGATGAACATTCTCCCAGGGGCCATAGCTCAAGATGTCTCAGAAATCTACATCAAATTAGAAGATCAAAAGAATACCATCCTATTAGAAGCTCAAAAGAATTCCTCATATAGTTGTTATTCGTTTATCTACAGAATCATATGCATGAAAATATTTGAATTGAAATGAGACCAATTATTTCATGAACTGTTAAACCGTGGCATGGTTATTCGTGGCAAAACTTCTAGTTGCAACACGCTCATAATAGATTTGTGGTCGAATATTTTCAGAGTGGGAAGACTTGTAATATATAAAACGTATATTACATCTATTAATTAATTATTAATTATTAATTTATGTTATTAATTATTTAGGTAAAAGTCGGCATTAGAAGGACACATTGTTTATAGGCGTTTCTTCATAAATATATAAGCCGCATGAACTAATTGTAGAAATCATCATTCAATTATCAAAATATATAAATTTATAAATAATAATCCAACAGGTAAGGTTTTAACCTTACAACAAACCCTATCCACAAACCCTAGTTGAACAACCCTTCTGCTCCGTGCGCCATCTATTGGTCCCAGTGATTTTATACTCAATTTTTGTCGCTTATATGAATATGGAGTAATTGGAAGGAATCTAGGGTTTCAAGCATGCTTTGAATTCTTTGCTTCATACAACTATGGATTGTATCATCTTCTTGCTGACTTTTTCTCACTAATCCTATCATCATAGAGGAATCACCAAAGATGAGAATTGATTCGATATTCGGAGAGATGAAAAGAGGCATTTCAAGAAACAAAACATGAATCTCCACCTAATTATTTGCCATTCTCTCTAATCCCCATCCAAATCTTGTTTCTCCATTTCCTCCAAGGACAAGGATGACCCGTACTGCTCCTTTTCTTTCTTAATTTATTTAAACCTCACTCCACATTATTAATTTATTATTGACCATATCCTCTCATTAATAATTTATTATATTCTCTTCTAATCCTTAATCGCCAATTTTCTTGTCTCCTATTTATTTTGTTTAAAGCCCCATTATTTTTTATCTTTCAATGAACTAGATTTATATTTTTAATGATGGACAGAGTATTCACTCGAAACATTGATATGTTTCTAAATTCCATTACAATTCAAAAATCACAACAATAATTAATTAAAATTACAGTTCCAACAAATAAATAATAATAATAATACTCAACATATTTTACACGCACATCATATCATATTTGAATTATTAATTTGAAGGTGTAAAAGATATTTGTGCTTAAACATGACACATCACTCATTGTTCAAAATTATGTATTTAAACATAACACTTCATAGAATGTATACACAATGTGTATACTTCATTTTAAAAACAAGCTTGATACCCATGACAAGTTTGATCATTCTAACACATGATGCTAAATCCATGAAGTATTGAATTGACATTCAACGAACCTTATGATGTATTTATCAGTGAAGACATCAAAACTCTTCTTCTACGTCAGGTATGTGGTGTATGTCCATTAATGTCTATTGTGTACCCTTAATTGTATAGGTTACCTCAAGCTTGGTTGATTGAAACCATCTACAATGGCATGATATAAGTTAGTCTTGGGAGATTGGTTTACTATAAATTTATTAAGATAGATGGGTGTTTCTAAACTTTAATTAAATCCTTTCACTTGAGTTCGAATTTAGTGATTTATATATATGTGATTTTAGAGAGATTTGTTGTTTGAATTGTAATTTTGATGATTTGTGAGCTTTATGTTCTCCTGATGATGAGCTTATTTCATATATATGTGATTTGAGAGAGAATTGTTGTTTGAATTGCAATTTTGATGATTTGTGAGCTTCATGTTCTTCTGATGATGGACCTATTTGAGGGTTTGGAATATTGAGGAGAATTAATTTCTTAAACATATATTCTCCACCATAAACAAATTGTATCTGTGTGAAAAATGAATTTAGAGATTTGGATAGAGTTTGAGACATCCAAAATTTTGTAGATTGTAGCTATGAATTAACGAAATTGCAAATTTGGTGTAGTGGAATTCTAGTTTTAAATTATAATCAAAGATAAGATGAAAAAATGCCTTGAAAGTGAAAAAGAAAATGTTGATAAATGAGGTTTAGTTAGCATTTTTCCTATAATACATTAAAAAATGTCAAAACAATGATGCATTATAGTTATTTTTATTTTTCCAAGTATTTATTTTATTTTCTATTTTGTAAATTTTCAATAGTTAAAATATGTATTAGTCAACAATGATGCATTATAGTTATTTTTATTTTTCCAAGTATTTATTTTGTTTTCTATTTTGTAAATTTTCAATAGTTAAAATATGTATTAGTCATCAAATAATGCATAAGGACAGTGTATCATTATGTGGAGATTTAATTTACTTTGTTGAGTCATTGGAATAATAAGGTTTGTATGTTTTGAAGATGATTAAATGCATTTTAATTATAAGAATATTTAATCAATAATATGGAGTTACTGGAACAATGCATAAAACATTAGCACAGTCCCCCCATATGGAAAAAGTTCCTTGAAAATCATTGTCTTTACAAGGGTGGGCTAGATTAGAATCTCAATCTTATCTAGTCAATCGAAATGCACCACATACATTGTCACAAACTCGTGGAATAAGACATCATTGATTGTGCACATTGTTGCCATGGATTAAACCTATAAAATGTTGAATTTCATGTCACCCAATTCTTAATTCAACAACCCTATTGACCATATTGTAATGGCCCCAGTGCCTATTGAAGCAAAGTGGTGGTGTCATTTCCAGAGTAGATTTATAAAAGATATTATGAAAACTATAGGGATAATTATAACCAATTTTAGTTGTGGCCTCACAATTGTAATTTTTCTCTATCTAGGAATGAGATTATCATTGCACCGATGCTATCAAAATTAAAGTGGCATTCCATTTCCAAATTGTGGTCACAATAATGATTTTGAGCAGTATTGCAAAAGTTAAACCAATTCCATGTTTTGGCATAAAAAATGTAGTGCTCTACCTATTGGAGGCGAGCACTTAAGTTCATGTCATCGTATATTTGTATATAGTTCCTAAAGAGATGTTTTTTGAATAATAATAATAAAAGATTAAATTTACCATTCTGTTATCAAAATTCTTCTTTATTTCGGTTTAAACTTGATCTAAAGGATTTCTGCATAAGTTGAATCTTGACATTAAATTTATATTAGCATGTCATTTGCATTCAGTAAATGTTTCTAACAGCATTAGGAACAAAATAAATGAAATGCATTTTTTCCTTTCTATGTTCAATACTGAAATTTAGAGAGATTTAATTAAGTAGAATAACTGGTTTTTCGTAGAATTGCAGTAGACTTCCTTAGGATCCTGTAGCTGCTCCTCACCAAACCTTAGCAACCAAAATAGATAAACCACCCTTCCAACCAGCTTATCATGTTGGCCCTAGGAAATCGACGGATTTCCTAGCCCCCGATCCCATAATCCAATAATCCAAATAGCAACTTCCCTTAGTTCCAAAATCCTTCGACCTTGGTGTAATTTTCCCACTTCTTTTATGTTTTCCACCTCCTCCATTCCCAAGTTAACCCCCTCCTCGATGATTCCCCCTTTCTCCTTTCCATCACTAAGTCTTATTTTCCTCCAATTAAAAATCAACCCCTTACTAGTCTCGTAAAACTTTCCTAAATACATTTTCCTCCTCCATCAGCCTTCAGGCTTACTCCACTGTCCACCCTCCAGGTCTTTGGTATTATGAATAATTAATACAATTACACTAACCAAGGAATGAATGATTATAATATTATCTCTAGGACTTCTCGCTCTCTCAGGCAGTCAAATAGTTAATTGCTCATTTAAATTTAACCATTTAATTTGACTTTCTATTATTTATTTTAATGCAATATAATAATGACTTGTCTAATTCACCTATAGTACAAATTAAATCAATATTATTGTTTCCCCTTTCAAGTTGGTAGTGGCGGGTGATTTAAATGTCTTATCTTATCCGAATATTATGTCTTACACGGTAGTAAATTAATGACAAATATTATTTTAATGCTATACAATCTTATCTTATTTGGTCCAAGTAAATAATAAAAATCCCCAATTTAACTTTTCATGAAATGCTTAGGTGTCTTATTAATAATCATTTAATTCAATAATTGATATAATAATTTGGTTGATCCACTATGGTTTATATTAAAGAATAATTTCATCATTAATAATAATAATTAGTGATTAATAGATAATAATAATAATACTAATACTTATTTGTTTAAGTGGAAAGTTATCTCGTATCAACCCAATATTCATGTATTCATAAACAAAGCACCCATAAGGGTTTTAAACAATTTTGATAGAAATTAAACAATACAATTCTACTGGCGCATATGGAACAATATTTATGTTTATTCACGACAATTTCCTTATGATAATTCTAATTGATGATACTTAATCAATTACGTATTACAATGTTCACATATGCTTAATAACTAAAACGTTCATTATTTGTATTGGATCATTGCCTAATTAACACAGTTATTCACAACAACTCATACCATTATTTAGCATGTCCAATATTCGTATATAGATACTAGCGTGCATGGCCGGCCAGTACATGCACGGGTCGAACACACACTATAACCATACATTATCTTTCCTTACGCATAACTGCTAGCTACTTATATTAGTCCTTCATGCAAACATAACAAGTATACATGAATAATATAATTACTTTAACATTCTTTGTTATTTAACAGTTACTCACTTTTATGATTTCATATCTTATCTTTATGTTCTTATCAACTTAATCAGTCAAACAAGATGGGTACTTACTACCACTAAATCGGTATCGGAAATACCCAAACCTCAACAATACTAACTAACGCGTCCTCCCATCTTGACCTACGTCTACATCCTCCCTGTCCTTCTTCTGCTAGTATAGAAGTAGATGTCAGCTTCACCGACAAGGCCACATAAGAACCTGAGACCGATAGCGTCGCTTGAACAACAAACCTAGCCTCTCCTAGCAGGAATCTGACTGTCGTCATCACAACAACTTGGGGAGCATGTCTCAATACGACCCTCCCACGACCCCGAGTATCATTGTAACCTAGCGTAGGAAATACACCCAACCCTCTCAACATACTGGGTCTATACCCTATCAATTCATACTTTGCTACTAATAGGATTATTGGATTGTTTCATTGTATCATCATTTTTGGTTTCGAAGGTTTACTAGATATTCTTCCACATATCATATCAAGTATTTGACTATCACATAGCTCCAATGTCCTATGGGTTAGTATTATGAAACCATACATTTCTAACAATTATCTCTATTCGATCAACAACTAATCCATATCGTCAACATCCTTTCATTTTATCACATAACATCATTAAATCAGTCACATCATGGGTTGGTATCCACATACCACATCATATCTATCATATTTCATCAAAGACAATAAGTAACAATACATTGTCATTATGAAAGAAAGAAATCTCATTATAACTACGACATCTAAATCTCATAATCATAGTAAAATTCCATAAGATGGTAACATCGTCACATCATACTCATAGTATCAATATAAGCATCGTAACATCATCAGTATAGTAGTAACATATAATCAAGTCTAACATGAAAAAATATAGTTTACTTAGTCTAGCTAAGTCCAACAGATAACAAGGAAATAAGGTACAATATATATGGTGATAAACATGCCGAGTCAAAATATGGGGCATTACATACACTCACCCTTTGGGAAAGTTCGTCTTGAAGTTATGGTCAAAATAATGAGGGAAAATTTCGATGCATGGTCTATGTGTCCTCCTATGTAGAAGATTGTGGGCTATACTTTCTACTATGTAGTTTAATTGTTACCTTGCACACTTGTCATATCATTTGCTATGACAAGAGCTAAAGGTCATTTATACATTCACCTCTTTCTACACTAATTTTTATTAAAAGACTTGAAATACTTCTCCCTTTTCTGCTACTCTTTTATTGCTAACACTATTATGGTAATTTATGTCTTTTAAACATATTTTATTCAACCTAGTTTATTTGTCACATATATTTACCTATTGATATCATTATCACTTTCAAACTTCTTAGTCACTGTTAATTACACATATTAATTACACACCTACCCATTTTATTGCACCACTCCCCTTAATATTCTTCATAATGTATCTTTAGTACTTTTAATGTTTTCATTAGTTCATATATTATCTCACGCACTATTTATTTCATAAATCCTTATGTGATTTTTTTTCACTATTCATATATCCTTGTTATAACTATAGGTTTCCTTTTACTAATATCGAGTATAACACCCTTCTTATAATTACCTTTTATTACCTTCTTTAACACATTCTCTCTTTCTCTATATAATATTAAATCTAATTGATATATATATTTTCTACTTGCATGAGAATAAATACATTTACCGTCCCTTCTATTTACCACATTTCATTTGCATACCTATTATTCAATATTTGTCATCCTATTTTTTGTGCATATATAACCGTTGTTATAAGATCTATTCTCTATACTTTACTTTATTCTTCATCTTTATGGTTGCTCATATATTGATTGGGTCTTAACTCCTAATCTTATCTTTTATACAAGCTCTTAATATTTAAATCAATTTATAGGAATAAATTTCATAATCAAAATTGTATTCCTATTTTATTTCATGTTTTTTTCTAACCAGTGAATATCGTAAATTTATTTATTTATTTATTTTTATTTTTATAACACTATCATTTTATTAATGTCCCAACTAAAAATAAAATTAATATAATATCTCAATATTAATAATATTTTCATAATCATATCTATATGTGTGTAAATTTTACATAAGTAATAAGATGTCTTCAATCAAACTGTTTTTTCTTCTTCTTTTTTGTCATAACCAATAATATTATTAATATAAAATATCAATATTGAACTTGAATCTCAATATCATATTAAGAATTTTTCTAAGTCTAATTATTGCAAATTAGAACTTAATCTCTTATAATAAGAAACTCAAAACATCATTTCTATTGGAAAACAAAGGCAACACATAACATATCATGTGAAAAACTCCATTGCAAAGTTATTTGACAAAGCAATTTCCACTTTTAAACATGATGTCTAAAAGTTCCCATGCATTTAGTATGTGGTAGCTTTGGCAACTTGTACACGTCTAAATCATTTTTTGACGCCTAGTTGCTCCATTCCAACAGGTTAAAAATACTGACCCCACATTTGTATCTTAGAGACCCTCCAGAAATTGACGCACATACTACAAAACAGAGTGAAAGGTCATTTGTCTCTTAGAGACACTCCATGTAAGGTTAACACCTTACATGTTGGATATTATTTATAAATATATATTTTTGATAAATTGAATGATGATATGAATACATAGGTTCTCAACATATATATGGAACATAATAGTGAAGAGTTACATCTCTTCGCATGTCATTGTTTCATTTAGCATATATAATATTAATTAATTAATCAATTATTAAAATTTATTATTTTATTTACATATTATTCTATTTGGTATGTTACAAGTCATCCCTCCTTGGAATGCTTCGTCCTCGAAGTATTGTTATGACTATATTCCATGCATTTCTTAGGGTCATCATAATGATCTTCTGATTTTTTTTCCTCTTTCGATATTTGTACAACGAGTCTTGTATGTTACAATTTCCATGATTGTGGCATTGATATGGTACTCGAAAAAGTTGCCTCTTTTGAATCTTTATTTTGGTATTTACATAATGAAGTTGTGTTGACCTATTGATCTCAGATATTTTGGCATATATGGCTATGCCATGACTCTTTATTTGACATATGGTTTCTTTACTGATGAACGATGGCTCTTCTGGGTTTTATTCTTTTTCGTCATCGTGATTAAGGACACTTCCAATTATTTTTATTCCATGATGACACTCCTCTACCTTTTTTTCCTTTTCACAATTGTTACTGGTATCATCATTATAATGTTGGATATCTTCATCCTCTTTACAATCATTATCGACATCACGTTTCTTCATGTCTAGCGTATCTAACTCTTTGTCTTGGTTATTGTTATTCTCAACTAGTACTTCTTCAGGTTTATTAAAATGTTGAACTATATGTTTGTTTTCTTTATTTGTCATTCACAACAACCTCTTTTGTAGATTCATTTTGGTATTCCACATTATGAATTGCATGCATGTCCTTTTTATCTTTAGTTTCTTTGTCATTGCTATCCTCTTCCTGATTATGTCCTTGGTTTTGGTTTGGATCCTTGGAATAGCTTCCAATTTTTCCCCGTTTTGGGAGTTCCGCTAGCCATTTTTAATGATTTTGTAGTTGTGTAGACTGGACCATTCATATGATTCTTTTTTGTTCGTTGAATGAAATTGCAACACATTTCTGGCATATGTGTATATTTATGGCTATGTATTACTTTCTGCATCTTGTATTTCAAATGGTGGCTCATTTCTAGCATATGTATATGTCTAGGCATTTCTTTTTGTGTCTTGAATTTCGAATGGAGGTTCTTATCCTTTCTTGTGTCTGATGCCCCAAACCTTCTATGAGGGTTGAGAATGTAAAGTGTCAATGTATGTGATTTTCGTACTTTTGTTGCCATGGATAAAAAATTAGTTTCCAACTCTTCCTTCCTTGAAAATTCAGGGGTCGTAATCCATTCTTTTGTCGTAGGTCTAGTAGCAGTTTCATGCTCTTCTTTATTTGAAACTTCGGAGACCATAACAACTTATTCTTCTTCTTCCTTCCTCTTAGATTCTTTTTCTTTTATTTGTAATAGCATTGTTTTTAGTTCTACAAAAAATTCCTTTTCTTCAAGCAGTCTTCTTTCTATTTCTTCGATTCTAGATTCTTCATTTTTTATTTTTTTTTTGTTTAATCTCTTATAGGTTTTTGGAATGGGCTAATCATGACCTTATTAAATGAGGGAAACATGGTACTTCCACTATTAAAATAGTGATTTGATTTTTTTTTCAAAAAATTAACTATTAATTTTTTTTTATAATAATAATGCTATTATTATAAAAAAATTAATAGTTTTTTGAAAAAATTATATATATATATATATATATATTCCAAGGAAAAAAAGCCTAATTTCATATCATCCGTAGAGAGACAAAATTACATTTTGTAGATATGCAAGGCATATTCGAAATCACCGCTCAAGACTTGACCAAGTCTAAAAAACCAATCTGATCCATCCATCAGATTTCTAGAAACAATAGTTAAAAAAGTTACCAAAAAATACTACGGGCCTTGCCCATATCAAGCATGAAGCATATATCTACCTGTCATAAACGATCATGTAAAATAGATGATAAATATTTGCACAAAGCTGTCTGATATAGTCTCAGCAAATAAAACTAAGGAATACATCTGCAGTAAAAATGATAACAAGATTCGAAAGAAGCACAGGCCCCATCTTCCAAACGATCAAGTCACCATCATATCAAAAAAGGCACGGTGATAGTATTCAAACGCCACATCTCCTAGCCATTCCTTAACCTTCCATACGCCTGGATCTAGCAAGAGCCCCTCCTTCAATGCAGAGTCCGCCTGGCAGTTGTTCTCCCTGTATACATGTGTGAATGTAATCAGATCAAAGGATTCCATCACTTCCCAGATAGATTGTAAAATGTTGCATAACAGAAGGTCTCTGCAAGTTTGTATTCTTTTAACCCATTTGATCACATTTAAGGAATCACCGAAAATCCTAATGGTTCTACACCCCTTCTCTGCTGCAAAAACGAGGAGTAATTTCAGGCTTAAAAGTTCAGCTCAGTTGTTACTGCCCTCCCCCAAACCTGTAATCAATTCAAAGGACTAATTCCCATCCAGATTTAAAATAGCACCGCCTCCACAAAGATTATTCTGCGAGGCACCATCAAAGAATCCCCAGGGAGTAGACCGATCAATCTCAAGAACCAGAATATCCCTCTGTTTTTTAATCCTCAGATGTTTTGGAAGTGCAGTTGCAATCCCACAGAACACCCCCGCCATAATAGCCGGTGTACATTCTTTCCCAGTGAAGACAAGTTTAATCCTGGCTAACCATATTCCCCAAGTCACTAGGAGAGGAAGCACAATCATAACATCTGTAGTACCCAGTCTTCACCATCGTTCCCAAGCATGCATGATAGAGTCCCCTTCCCATATACACACGGGATCCAATCCCAACAAAGTACAGGATTCCCCCCACACCCCCACACAGTATGGGCAAGAAAGAAATAAATGAACAGCCGATTCCCCCGTGTTCCGGCACAGAGCACACCATCCTAGTCCATTGAAGCCTCGTTTGAGAAGATTATCCCAGCAAGGAACTTTGTTTTCTAAAACACACCACCAAAATAGGCGCGTTTTGGGGGGACAATGGAATTTCCATATCTTCTGCCACCACCACGCAGTCCGCAGTTCATAATTCTGAGCACTCAGGTAAATATATCTTTCCTTGGGAGTATACTTCCCATAGGAGGCCCAATGAGTACATCCTCCTCTTCCCTAAGTTTAATCATGGATAATCTAAGGGCCCCAATATACAGGCTTAGTTCAACCTCTTCCCGATTAGAAAGTTTAAAATCTGTGACCAGTCACAAAGATTGAGACCATCGGATCGCCTGAACAGGGGCTACAAGCTGATAGAGAAAGTGTACTCCATGATGTCTGAGGGAAACCACCAGTGGTTCAGACAACCAATACCTTCCATTGCATCCAAGCCACGGATCAATGCCCACCCGCACTCTCCTTCCATTACCCACCTTCCACATCAGGTTATCTTCAATAACAGCAAAGGATTTAATCACAGCTTTCCAAATGACTGATCCACCCTTATGTCCTTTTTGAGAGTTCCTTATCCAGTCAACAATAGACTGAGGGGCAATATATTTTTCAATCATAACTCTGGTCCACAGGTTTTTTGAATGTATCAGATGCCATCCCCCTTTTGCTGCCAACGCTCTCACAAAAAGAAAGATATTTTTAAGACCCCATCCCCCCAGGGATTTTGGCTTAGCAATCTTCTCCCATCTGACCCATGGAGAAACCAAGGCATCCTTGTGACCACTCCATAGAAAATGTAGACAAATTCTACGTGCTTTTTCCAAAATAGCCAGGGGGATCCACGAAAGAGACATCCAATAAACAGGAAAAGCTTCCAATACCGATTTAACCAGGATAAGGCGCCCCGCTCTAGAAATCCAACAGTGGCTCCATGAATGTAGAGGCTTCTCCAATATTTCAATCAGCCACATCCAATCCTTCTTCAAATAGTTATTTGGTTTCAACATAAATCCTAGATATTTTAGGCCCTCATCCAAAGTGGCACGAATAAAAGGAAAATGAGTAGTGGCGTGTCTTACTTCCTCATCATCCATACCATGAGTCGTCAGTGAAGACTTCCCAACATTAATTTCCATGCTAGTCGCAGAAGAGAAAAGACCTAGGATTTCTGAAATAGTATCTACATCATGAACATTCCCTGAGAAAAAAATAAGCACATCATCCACGAACAGAAGATGTGTGATCTGCATATGTGGAGCAACAACTATACCATGAAAATGTCCCTCTCTATGTGCTTTATTCAACAGACAACTCAATCCTTCAGCCACAAGCACGAAGAGTAAAGGAGACAAGGGACAGCCCTGCCTCAATCCTCTCTCCGCATGAAAAAAGGGGGATGCAGCCCCATTGATCAGAATACAGAAAGAAACAGTAGTAATACAGCTCATGATCCACCTGACAAAAGCAACCCCAAAGCCAAGATGAATTAGTAACATATGTATATAAATCCAGCTTACCTTATCATATGCTTTGGAGAGATAGATCTTCAGAATAGCCCCCTTGATTTTGTGAGTCTTCGTACTGTGTAGGCCTTCCTGTGCCACCCCAATAGCCTCATGAATTTGTCTACCTTTAAAAAACCCAAATTGTTCTCCAGAAATATGATCAGAAAATAAGTCCTTCAACCTCCTGGCAATAACCTTAGTAATCACTTTGTATATACAATTACATAGTGAAATAGGTCTGAAGTCGTGCAGAGTCTTAGGGTTATCCACCTTGGGAATAAGTGCAATGAAGGTCGAATTGAAACAGACTGGGATCCTTCCAAATAGGCGTGAATCTTCCACCACCTTTAGTATGTCTGCCCCCAAGAGGTCATAAAGGTCAATAAAGAATTCGATGGTCCAGCCATTAGGACCAAGACTTTTATCCTTCAAAAAACTCTGGAGAGCCACTTTCAATTCTTCTTCAGAGACCTCTTCCATCAACGAATTGTTTTCCTCCTCCCCTACAAACCTTGGAAATACTTGAGCAACTTGCATGATCTCTGCAATGTGTGCCCCAACCGGAGCCTTGAACAAATTCTGAAAATGAGCAACCCCGGTCTCAGCCAATTCCTCAAAAGATTCATGTCTTCGACCTATGTCATCCTCCAGGCACCAAATGGTATTCAAAGCTTTCCTACCCTTAGCATAAGCATGAAATTTTTTTGTGTTTTCATCCCCACAAGCCAATCAAAGAGCCCTACTCTTTAATCGCCATGTCTCCTCCTTTTCCAACAGAAGTGTGTTCCTACGACCCTGCAGGCCAACCAAGGTGTCCTTAGACTCCTGATTCAGCATATCCCCATCTTCCGAGTCCATAATGAAAACAATATCCAAGTCAATTTGCCTCAACTCATTATCATCTCTTCTCCTCTTTTCCATCGCCCAATTTTTAATGAGCCTCTTCAACCTGACAAAATTCTCCACAAACTGAAAATCCGCTGACTATCAAATATCTGGATTAAAAGAGACCCAATTTGAGAGAATCAACTATCGAAAGGATTCATCCTTCAGCCAAATCTTGTTGAATTTGAGACGGCTGGGTGGTTTGGTGGTTTTACCGGCCCGTTCTGATATTCCAAAAAAATGGGCAGGTGATCAGAACGACCCCCACATCCCACCCACTGCTTCATATAGTGATGTTGATCCAACATCTTCTCACTAACCAGAAAATGATCAAGAAATTTAGCCACACGACCATCCTCACACCTATTGTTATGCCATGTCGGCTAAAGTTTAACTAGTTCGATGTCCAACCAGTTTCTCTCAATGAGCTTCTGAGTGAAGTATTCAAAATGAAGGTCCGGGCGAGCAAATGGCCCCCATACCTTCGCCTGTCCCAAAGAAAAACTAAGATCCCCTCCAATGATAGCTAATTCACCACAAAACAAGTCCAGTTTGAAAATATTGTCCCAAAAAGGAATGCAATTAATATAAGGACCATATATGTTGAAGACATCAACATGGTCCCCATGATCCAAACCTTGCACCGTCATTCCCAAAACCGATTCCATACCCCAAATATTTAGGGCTTTAACCACACGGGTGTCCCAACCCATAGCAAGACCCCTCGACCAACCCCAAACATCCAAGGTCACAAAAGTCCAACCAAAAAACCAATTCTCCAACATTTTCTTGATCACATCACAACCACCAAGAGTTTCCTGTAACAACAAAATATCTGGGTGTTCTAAATCGACCACCCGCCGCAGTGTAGGTCTTTCAAGGGGACCTGCCAGACCCCGGCAATTGAAGGACATAATCTTCATCAATGACCCTTTTTTTGGGTCTACACTGTACTAAGTGCCCGTTCGATAGATAATTGTTTCCCCTCGGTCAAGTCCTTTTGTGCCCGAGACCAAGCCTTAGCCAGAAAGGATTTTTGGCCCCTTCCCCGAGACACATGGAGAGAATCCTTTCCTAAGCCCCCATGTGGGTTCTTTTTCCCTGACCTAAGAAAATATCCGGTTTCAGCAGGGGGAGGTTGGGTAGGGGATCCAACCTCAATATCAGCAGAGTCCAGGGGTAATAGTGGAACCTCCTCTAAAATTGCAGTAGTGGAAGGGGTGGAGACTACAATAGGGAGTGGTGAGATAGCAAGATTCCTTAATTTTTCCCCCATCCAATCCATCCCAGAAACCTGAAAAATATTTGCAAAAACATTTAAAGACGAAGAAGGGGCAAAAGAAGTGATACCCGATGGAGTCGGCCCCGAATCCGGACGATCTTCAGCAGTCGCCCCTACGACCACAACCTCCGAGAACATATTCCCTTCCACCATAGTTTGAACAGGAGCCACCGTCTCCGTGTGCATCTCCTCAGCTTTAGACGAAAAGGGTCCCAAAAAAGGCGAGGACACCCCACGAATCGAACCAGTCCCACGAGGTCCCCGCTGAGAACAACGACCATTGATCGTGCGCACCCCAAGACTACAATCCACTGCCAGGTGTCCATAAGCATGACACCTGCGACATCAGGAAGGAATATTTTCATGATCCAACCGCTGATTAAAGAAAGTGTTTCCCTAGGAGAGATGAATCTCTTCATATAATCCTTCCTGCACATTAATATTGACAAGAATCCCGGCCACTCTGCGCAATTTTGTAACTTTGAAAGACAAATCCGCCTCCAGAAAGGATCCTAGAATGTTGCCAATACAGATGAAATGATCCTCCGACCAATATTTTCTCGGCAGACCCGGAAGCCAAACCCAAATCGGCACTTCGCCCACCCTTTCGCGAGAGGCATCAAATGTAGGAAACCAAATCTTAAGCAGAATAGGACATTGCTCGATAGTCCAGTTTCTCGCAAGAACCCAGTTCACAAGCTCCTGTTGGGTGAAATTAAGAGTGAACCAACCCCTGGTCAAGTCCTCCAGTTCAGGAATCACCCCCAAATGTTCAACTCATGAAGAATTTACCCATTTCTCAATCACCGGAATAGAAATGTTCTTTCCAATAATCTTCCCTACCACAGTCAAAGAAGCCATCTACACGATTTGGGACCACCGGATGTCCTCCCCCAAAGCATACGAGCATGCCACCCACCTTTTCTTAACAAAGGCCTTTCGACGCCTGTTATTTCCACGTTCCACAGCCCTAGTCTCCAGCGGTTCAGAACCACCCCCAAGATCTCTTATGGGAGAATTGCCTTCCGGTTCAGAGACCTCATGCCCCCCCACGACAACCTCTGGAATAGTACTCCCAAACCCCTGTCCAAAAGCCTCCTCAGCTCCATGCAAGTCCAGGCCCTCATCAACAAATACCTCAGGGTTCAAAGGGTCCACCGCGTCCACAGAAACGCTACCGCCCAATGAAGAAACACCTCCCACAACAGGATTACAGCCCAAAATAACCACTTCCCTAGCCCCTGGAAGCACAGTAGGATCCCTGTGAGCACAGAGAGGAGAATCAGTGAAAAAATATGATGGAGAGAATCCCCCCCCATATCCGATTGCAAAGTGGCCGAAAGAAAACCATTGCCCCAATAGTTTTGAGCACTCGAGGCAGCCATCCCAAAACCACCCGTGGAATAGTGAAAAACACCCTCCGGCATCGGATCCGCCGAGTAGTCTACCACGTCGTCCAAAACCATGGCGTTGACCAGCAAGAACCCTAAACAGGTGAAAGGTAACAGTAAAGTAGGGTAACTCCCAGGCAGAAACCCGATCTACCACCCCCGGTCAACACTGTCACCAAAGCACAAAGCCCCGACTACCCCCACCGACCGCTGGTAAAAAAAAATAACCCAAACAGGAAATCCCCACCAGCGGCCTACTAGGAAACAGACGTCGTGTTCACAAGCAAACACTGGGAAGCGAGAGGCGATACAGTGTAGTAATTTCCATATATGGATCTGACAGCCCATCCGATACCTGTCAGGTGAAGGTCAGCACACAGACCGAGGCCCGACTAAGCAAACCCTACCTCCAGCACCGTATAGAGCTCCCCCTCCTCATGGAAACTTCCCAAAAAAATAATATATATATATATAATAATTATTATCATTAATAATAGTTATTAATAATAATAATTTGTTATTATTATATTATTTTGTGGGGAAGACTTGTGGTTTTATAAACCCACGCCTTGTTTTTGGCTTTGATGGGGGATTAGTGGAATGAAAAGAAGAGGGAATGATAATAGAGGACTTCAAGAAGGGGTTTAGTATAATAAAACCAAGTGTGGTTTTAGACACCCACTTCTTGTTTTTGGCTTTGATGAGGGATTAGTGGAATGAAAATGGAAATGGACAATTAATGGAGTGAAAATATGAGGGAAGGAGAATGGAGGAGATGAGATGTCAAGAATCCTGATAGCTCTGACACTACTTGTAAGGTTAAGACTTTACATGTTGGATATTATTTATAAATATATATTTTTGATAAATTGAATGATGATATGAATACATAGTCTCTCGACATATATATAGTACATAATAGTGAAGAGTTACGTATCTTATCATTCCATTGTTTCAGTTAGCATATATAATATTAATTAATTAATTTAATTTATTATTGTATTTACATATTATTTTATTTGGTATGTTACACTCTAGAGATTGACGCACATACTACAAAACTACAGACTGAAATGTTTGAGCCTTTGTTTGAAATGGTAACTTGGAACTTTTGTCATGTTCATATGCTAATAATTAGTTGATAATGTAAGCACATACCAATAGACGGATATTAGATAAGAGGATGTGAGACTCCTTGTTTAGAAAGGATGTTTATTAAAAATTTTGAAATGGGTTTCTCTTTAATTTGAAGGCAGAAATCTGAATGTGGACCTTCATAGTTTGAAAGGAAAGAAGTGCATCCTTCTATGAGATGTAGAAGGTTTTGTCAAATTTCACCAAAAAATATAACAGACTCCATGTTGAATGGGCCAAAACAACCAAATAAGTGTTGGCAGCTTAAGATATGCAACTATAAACAGAAATCAAAAGGAAAATATCAATATTAAGAGACTTTTATAGCCCAGTTTTAAAATCTTTTTGTGACTTTTAATCCATGACTCCAGAACTTGTAATAAGCATCCCCAAAGCCCCTGCACAATAACGTAACATTCATGATGGTGGTTATGTTAATCAATACACAAATTATAAAAAATGAATGCAATAGCTTCCCAAGTAGTTAATAATCGCATTAACAATATATGTGCAAAATAATACACAATATATAAAAGTGTGTAATGAGACAAATTCCGTGCCAAAGTACACATATTACATCATATGAATTCTGGTCACGCATTACAACTTAAGGCTCCATATCATCATATGGTAAGGCATTACATCTTAGGTCGCGTTGAGCACTAGTATTCTCATGGGTTCATCATGGTTGTTCTGAGACAACTCAATCTTTGCACCGTTGGTGGGAAATTATGAGAGGTGGTATAGAATATAGATTATACCTTGACCTTGTATATTTTATATGTCAATATTATTATAAATAATTACAAAATAGACTCCATAGATAGGATTTAAAGGGTTCAAAGGCCTAGGATTATTTCATAATTAGAGACATTTATTTAGCAATGTTTATGTACATAACATCCTCCTCGAATTTCACATTATTCACATTAGAATATCTAGACCTTACAAAACCCTATGTCATACTTGGAAATAATCATCCATAATTACACTGAAGGTGTTATTTAAGGGGTTGCTCCTCTAGCCATTTCGTCGTCTGTCTATGGCCAATGAAGAGTTGCCCCCTGTACAACACGATAAATGGCATTAATGTATAAGGAAAATGAACATTTTCGTCTGGTCATCGATTTCTTGTCCTTTCCTCAACAATCAGCTGAGAAACTTGAAATTTTCGTAAATTATTCGATATCGTCCCAACAATCGGTTGAGAAACCTGAAATTTCCGTAAATCATTCGATATCACCCCTCAGTATCAGCCCCTGCGAGTTCCCTCAACTCTTTGCTAACAATGATGTCCCTGCAACCTTCTCCACACTTCTGAGCCGTTGTAATGACACAAGATTCCATGGACAGGACACAAGAATGAGAGTTGCCAGCCCCCCACCTCTCAAAACCAAACCAACCAAATTGGGTTCAATATTTCCGCCTTCACCTCTCACAATCACACAAAGGAAATTGGGTTCATTCATTCTTTCCTCCTTATCAATTAGAATATGCGTCGAAGCTGAATCATCTAAAATGTCAGCTATTTTGAATTTCCTATAAGTTGTAGGTCCATGATATCTACAGATAAACCCACCAACATTCCCTTGGCTGTGTCCATCAATATTTGGGAACGATGCAAATTCCATGGTCGGATTCCTCTCCCCTCCAAATAATGAATCACATATTTTCTCTGTTGGAAGACCATGGACGCGCTGTCCAGATTAAGTGTGATCCCCAGCTCTGCAGCATGCAAGCTCTTCACAAAACCCTTCATTGGATGAATAGAGTAATCAATTTTAGTTTCACTACCCATATCATCTACCACTCGATCGCCATCGCTACTCAATTTCAAAGTAGAAAATCCGCCATTAGAATAGGAGGTCTTATTAAGAGCAAAAGGAAGAGAAGAAGGTCTGTCCCTCAGGACAACTTGAAAGGCTTCAAGGTAATGCGGGGGACAATTTGGTAGGTCACCTAATTATAAAAACCGGATACTCTACCGCTCGGATACACAAAGGACACCATAACGACATAGGAGGCCATATCTATTTTTGGGGCGCTCCATGTTGTCTATTAGCTTCTCTACTTTAGTGAATGAGGAATGGATCTGATCACAACTTCATCCAGGCCATATGATTGAGTAATATCTGCCAGCCTTCTGGGTCTTGGAATCGTTCCAGTGAATAAGCATCGACTTGTATATTCTCTTCAGAGTCCAAACTCCTATGTATCTTCCTGAAAAAAAGGTATCCATCGAGAAGCTTTGCAATACTTGCCAAAAATCTTGTAGTAACTTACCACCATAAAACGTTGCCTTGAACTACAACAATGGCTATCACGGCAGGACTGATGGTGGTGGTGGCGTAGTTGTGCTTGGTGGGTTCTTTACTTATGGCTGCATCTAGTGAGGCTCCCCATCCAAACTCATATCTACTTGCTGAAATTTTCCTTGGATGGGATTGCTCCTGAGGCAAACTCATGGTGAGTTTCTTTAACGGATCTACTTCAAACCTATAAATTTATTGAAAATACATAAATGTAATTACAACAAAAGAGGCCACTCATCTTTCACTATATAAATTTGATTCACTTTATAAATTTGAGAACTTGGCTGGGCAAGGTGCATTTTACAGTCCAAGTTTGAATGGCTAAGATTTAACAAATCTTTGTGTTATATATATGTGTAATGGTGGATTGAATATGCATGTTAAAATTTAAAGCAAGTCTAATATCCAGGCTGAGGTTGTGAAGCCATAGATTGCATATCTCAAAGTTCCATTGGATATTTTCGAAACTCCATATAATATGCAACATCAATAATTGAGGCACATATCAAAGTTGAGTTTAGATGTCTCACAACCCAAGTTGAAATGGGATGATCCATCAAATATGTGTGTGATATATGAATGTAACAGTGCATTGCATTGAGTATGGACACTAACTCAGGCCCCATCCAAACCCATATCTTCCAGGCCACTGGAGTTTGAAATAGTGCAAAATGCATGAATAATCTGGATTAGTGTGGGGATATAGGACTGCAAATTAGATTTGGAAACTAAAGGCTTTAACGAGTATGCTTATGGGCGTAATGTCAGGAGTATAATATTTGAAATAGGGGGTGCTAAGGGAGACCCAATAATGGAAAACCCATTTTCTGAATTATCGCCCACTTCATCAAGATCATATTCATTTGGATCTTACCTTACAATTTTACATCTAGAGATTCTAGAACCCATCTTTTGGATCTGTTTGGTAAACTCAAAAAAAAAATTACTTAATTAATTGTGTTGAATTGTGTTTACTGTTTTTTATATTATTTCATTTTGTATTTTTCTTTTCTTTAAAATATAGGTAATATTGTCCAATTATATTGTTTTATTTCTCTTCCCAAAATTAATGTTTTGTGCAAGTATTAGGGTTTTATTCACATTCTAAAAATTACATATTTTCATAGATTTCTCGATGATGTTCTTATTGATTCTTTTTATACTAAATTTAAATTTATCAACATTTTCTCAAGTTATTTTTTTTAATTCTCATCTATAGACCTATTTTTATATTTATTATTAATTTATTAGTATTTATCTGTTTTTAATCAAATTTTGTTTTTGGAGATGTCCAACAATTGTAAAACTTCCATTTTTTTCCTTGAAATCCAACTTTTTTTATTTTGCAAAATTTAAATGTAAGTGTGTCTTTTAGTTCCAATTGTGATAGTAAAAATAAATTCAGCACCCTCAAAAACTTGGCATAAACTATCCAACTGTAAAATAAATTTTTATAAATTTCAATCTAATTTTGTCAAAATCATACCTAAGAAAATACACCTTTTCCAACCCAAATCTTAAACTTTTTAAACTTATATCATTGTAATATCAGACTTTAAAAAAGTTTGTAATATAATTTTTTATTAAAAAAAAACCATTTTGACAATATTTTCACTCACTAACTTTCCCAATTTCGAACTCCATTACTAAATTGGTATACATTCATTTTATATATATTAAAATCTCTTTATAATGAACTGAAATGCTCAAGAATCTTTCCAAAATGGACAGTCTAAAATCATTTCAATGATGTCATGTTTGGTAATATGTTAATATGTACATTTGGTGTGCTCAATTAGCCTGCATGACTGATTGATCGTTGTCTGTGGATCCTGCGCTAATTATATGGGTGTTTAATTATAAGTTGTAGGATGTGTTTCCCTTATTAACTTCCCCATTTCCTACTCTATAACTAAACTTCTGTACATTTTTGCATATATACTACAATTTCCTTACACAGAACTCTAGAATGAAATGCCCAACAATATTCCCCATACTGAAGTGTAGTATGGGCCATGCAATAGATCTGATCAATGACGTTCGGTCTACTAATATGTCAATCTCGCCTTCTAAATTTGGTTGTGTGACTGATTGATTGTTATATATGGAATCTGGGATAATTAAATGGGTGTTTAATTATTTGTTCAGCCAGAGTATTTCAGAGATGCAATCATAGTGAACGGCAAGGCGTGGGATTACTTGAAGGTGCAAAGAAGGAAATACCGATTCAGAATCATGAATTCCAGTAACGCTCGCTTCTACAGGTTCACGTTGAGCAATGGCCTGAACATGATGCATGTAGACTTTGACTCGTCCTACTTAGCGATTCCCGTGATTGTCAAACAGTTCCTGTTGGGTCCTTCTGAGATTGCAGACATCATCATCAATTTCATTGATTCGCCCACAGGCGAGGCCATCTTAACGAACGATGTAGTATATCCATACCTATCCGGAGACCCCATTGACCATCTGAACAACAAGGTAATGAAATTCGTGATTGAGTAGAAAAAGCGTGTTTCCCTGCTCGATCGCGATGAAAGACGAATCCCTGAAAGACTAGTCGAATACCGTCGCCCCCAAATGGAAAGAATCGTCCATACGACGTACATAACCATGTATGAATACGAAAGTGCTTTAGGAGATCCGACCCATTTGTTCTTCAACGGATTACCCTAGGGTTCATGGCGATCTGCTCCCTTGTAGGAGATATCTCCGATGAGATGCTTCGTGTTAATGATTACAGACAGAGAAATGTGTTATGGTTTGAAAACATATTGTCCTTCCCATTATAATATTAAATATATCGCAATCCTCATCTCATGTATGTATATCAGATTTTACGGTTGTCAATAAAATGATGTCACTCTTGACTAAAAGGGTTTCAGACAAGCACACGCATAAATTATTTGAAATTGTTTAATATCACGTGTTGTATAGGGGGAAACTCCTCATTGGCCATCGATAGACGACGAAATGGCTAGAGGAACAACCCGATTATAAATTCAGAAACTCACTGAAACGGGGGAAATGAAACGCCTAGAAAAACTTCAATATGTTGTCATTAGAAATCATACACATGTTAAGTTTGTTGTTTAATTTTCAAATAATTTTGTCAATATTTTCTTCCTTTAATATCACACCCAACTAACAAATATATGAGAAATGACCCTAAATAATCATTTTCACCTGATTTAACAGCATGAATACAATTGTACTTATTTCATGTATTATAACATTTGATATTCTTTCTTTCATATTTACAAATATCCAAAGAAAAAATAAGTTTCTTTTATTACTTTNTCTACACTTTTGTATATTGATTTTGTTTATGTTCAATCTATAGCTTTGTAATGTTCATTAACCTTCATGGCAATTTCACACACTACAACATTAGAAGGAATGCAAATTGCACCATTGTTCTCCTCCGACGGCTATGCAAAGATGAAAAACGCTTCATATGTCACACTTCGAAAAAAGGAAGAGGCACACCTTCATTCTTTGTCTCTTTCACAGTTAAAATTGCAACCCTCAATCCCTAAATTCCCCCTACTAAATGAAAAAACAATGTTGATTACCAATCTAATAGAGTCAAACTTGATAGCTACCTAGCCCTTTATTGTTTTACTTCCCATAGATTACATGGGTTTCTATTTATTGTTTATTAGTACTAGCACTAGAGTTTTCCTTTAAATTTGATTCACTACTATGCCTATCATAGATTCACTAGACTTTCTTTCATCACATAAACTTATATTATCTACACACAACTTTCTCTCATTTTTGCAACATATCGAGGTTCTCTTCGGTGTTTCATTTCCCCCACTTTGGGGGTATGCTAGTTTAATATACATACGATCAATCATTTTATATGGCAATCATCTTATATGGCAATAATTTCATATACATAATTTAATATACATACGATCAATCATTTTATATGGGTTGTATCGCCTACAACAAAATTTCTTCAGTGTAGGTAGGATGTCTTAGGTTGAGGTTAAACTCTATCATCAGAAGGGCTTAAAGACTTAGTTGAAGTTAATGCCTTTTAGAGGCAGCAGAACTTAGAAGTTTGGAACCCTGGTGGATACAAGAAAATCAATGCCTCATTGGTGAAGACATCATTATTTAGGACTCAAGACAAATAACGAATTTTCCCTTAAGCTGGGTTTTATGCATTTCAATGTGTGTCTATGTTTTTTTTCGAAATGAAGACTTAGTTATTTGTTTTCAGTTTCAGTTCTCTTTTTTTGGTGGCCTAAGAACTATTTTTTTTCCAAGAAATTTTTGCCTTTATTCGAACAATTTCTTTTCCCATTTCATTTATAAGCCTTATATTATGTGGAGTCCCCCTTTTTTTCTTGCTATGAATGCCCAACCTGTGGTTGACACTGTCTCCAACTAGGTTGCCAGTTTCTCCACTCTTGGATTTGCAACCAGCACGGGCTGTGTGAACTGTAATGTGTTCCATGAGTTTTTATTTTGTGTTATGTTTGTTCCATAAAAATCAAATGTTCTTTGCATCAGATTTGTTGTTCATTTTTGTGTTTTTATTCCATTTTTGTATTTTACTCTTCTTCTTCTTTTTTGGTATTTTACCCTATGGTTTTACGATACTTGAGGTCAAAATATTCAAGACGGATGTCTATGACCTAAAGGTAGCACTCTAGGGCTGTGATCTTATGTTGTTGGGAGATATATAAATTATTATAGGTCAAAAGTTATGCTCTCTATGCTTTCTATGTTGCTTCTCCCCTACTCGTTAATATATTGTTGAGACTTCGTAAACTTGATATGTGTCTCTGTATCCACAACTGAATATACTCAGATATGGATCTATAAATATATCTGTTGGCATTGATGCATGATGGTGGGCATGAAATCCAATGCTTGGTGCTTATTCAACTGCCTATGCTTATGATCAGGGTCTAAAAATATCGATATGCTGCTGCTATTGATACTTTTGATGCTTATTGCTTGATAATTGGAATTGGGACTGGATAATGATCGAGAGGACCTAACATGGACTATGACTCTCGAAATGGTTGGGATAATGAAGAATACGCTTATTTATGCATGTTGCATATATGTAATAACCCTAAAGAAAGACGGGTACACTTAGTTATGAGCCTAAAAAGGGGAGGTTTGTTTTCGTTCGTTAAAGCTTCAATACATACGTGCTACCTAATCCTAGTACTACCTAATGGATACGGTGGTTCAGTCAAGAGCAATAAGTAGTCAAATTGGGTAGGAGTGTCTGGTTTGTGCAGTGTGTGAATGCACTTTTCTTTTACGAGTAGGCTGTGATAGGCTCAGTTAGCGCTTGACTCGATTCTTACATATAATATATAGATCAGACTCCCAAAACATAGTGCTCTAGTTTCCTCTTCCTTCGCTACTGGCTCTCGAACTATAGGATATGCATATGGGTATAAATATGCTTCTGTGGGGTAAACTACTAAACATATATTTTCCACTTATGGATTAATTTTATCCACTAGATCAACCACCTATACTGTTGGGTATGAATTAGGATCTAGAGAACTATTTAGGGAACGATCTGAATCTATAAATGGATATGGAAATCGGCTAGCTGCTATTGGTTCTTCTCAGTAAAAAGGATCTGGGACTGTAGCTCAAACTTTAACTAGATTTGCTACTTCATCTATATCTTGATCTGTAATTGCAACTGATGAATCGACTAGTTCAATATAAATAAACTGGTGGTGCTCATTCTTCTACCACGAGATCTAAATCAGTTGAGTCAATTGGTTCTGAATCTCAGACAAATGCTTCAATGGGATGGTCAATAAGTCAGAAAAAGCTAGTAGTATTTACATATTGAGTGAGATTTGCAGTTGGATATGAAAAAAACCTAGCTTAGTATTTGTTTATTGAAATCTATGTATTTTCAGTGTCTCGCTTTATTTTGAAAGTTGATTCCCTTCAATATTAAATACTAGTTCTCTAACAAGTCTCTCTATTTCTTGCAATTGGTTTTGTTCAGCTATTCAGGAAAAGGCCTGGTGTTGTGTAGTGCCCTACCTGTTGGAGGCAGTAACTTAAGTTCATGTCATCATAGATTAGTATATAGCTCCTAAAGAGTTGTTTTGTAAATATATAAAAAGGATTAAATTTTACCATTCTGTTATCAACATTCTTCTTTATTTCGGTTTAAATTTGATCTAAAGGATTTTTGCATAAGTTGAATCTTGACAGGAAATTTATATTAGCATGTCATTTTCATTCAGTAAATGTTTCTAACAACATTAGGAACAAAATAAAATGAAATGCATTTTTTCCTTTCTATGTTCAATACTGAAATTTAGAGAGATTTAATTAAGTAGAATATATGGTTTTTCATAGAATAGCAGTAGGCTTCCTTAGGATCCTATATTTTCTCCTCACCAAACCTTAGCAACCAAAATAGATAAGCCACTCTGCCAAACAGCTTATCGTACTAGCCCTATGAAATCGACAGATTTCCTAGCCCCCGAGCCCACTATCTAATAATCCAAATAGAAACTTCCCTTATTTCTGAAATCCTTCGACCTTAGTGCATGCCCCCCCCCCCCCCCCTTATTTTTTGTTTCCCACTTCCTCCATTCCTGAATTAACCCCCTCCTTGGTGATTCCCCCTTTATCCTTTCCATCACTAAGTCTTATTTTCCTCCAAATAAAAATCAACCCCTTACTAGTCTGGTAAAACTTTCCTAAATACATTTTCCTCCTCCATAATCCTTCAGGCTTACTCCACCTCCCACCCTCCATGTCTTTGGGATTATAAATAATTAATACAATTATGCTAACCAAGGAATGAATGATTATAATATTATCTCTGGGACTTCTCGCTCTCTTGGGTAGTCAAATGGTTAATTGCTCATTTAATTTTTTCCATTTAATTTGACTTTCCATTGTTTATTTTAATGCAATATAATAATGACTTGTCTTATTCACCTATAATACAAATTAAATAATTATTATTGTTGTCCCTTTCGGGTTGGTAGTGGTGGGTGACTTAAATGTCTTATCCTATCAGAATCTGATGTCTTACACGGTAGTAAATTAATGACATATTATTTTAATGCTATCTTATCTTATCTTATTTGGTCCAATTAAATAATAAAAATCCCCTTTTTAACTTTTCATGAAATGCTTCGGTGTCTTATTAATAATCATTTAATTGATATAATCATTTGGTTGATACACCATGGTTTATATTAGAGAATAATTTCACCAATAATAATAATAATAATAGTTAGTGATTAATAGATAATAATAATAATAATACTTATTTGTTTAAGTGTCAAGTGCCCTAGTATCAACCCAATATTCATGTATTCATAAACAAAGCATATCGTCATGGCCCGATTGTCTATTGAAGAAGAGTAGTGGTGTCATTTCCAGAGTAGATTTATAAAAGAGATTATGAAAACTATAGGGATAATTATAACCAATTTTAGTTGTGGCCTCACAGTTGTAATTTTTCTTTATCTAGGAACGAGATTGTCACTGCACCAATGATATCAAAATTAAAGTGGCGTGCCTTTTCCAAATTGCGGTCACAGTAATTATTTTGAGCAATATTGTAGAAGTTAAACCAATTCCATGTTTTGGCCTCAAAATTGTAGTGCCCTACCTCTTGGAGGCAGGCACTTAAGTTCATGTCATCATAGATTTGTATATAGTTCCTAAAGAGCTGTTTTGTGAATAATAATAATGAAAGATTAAACTTTACTATTGTGTTATCAAAATTCTTCTTTATTTCGGTTTAAACTTGATCTAAAGGATTTCTGCATAAGTTGAATCTTGACAGGAGATTTATATTAGCATGTCATTTGCATTCAGTAAATATTTCTAACATCATTAGGAACAAAATAAAATGAAATGCATTTTTTTCCTTTCTATGTTCAACACTGAAATTTAGAGAGATTTAATTAAGTAGAATACATGGTTTTTCGTACAATTGCAGTAGGTTTCCTTAGGCTCCTGGAGCTGCTCCTCACCAAACCTTAACAACCAAAATAGATAAACCACTATACCGACCATATTATCGTGCTTGCCCTAGGAAATCGACGGATTTCCCAGACCCCGATCCCACAATCCAATAATCCAAATAGCAACTTTCCTTAGTTCCAAAATCCTTCGACCTTTGTGCAGTGTTCCCCCTTCTTTTATGTTTCCCACCTAATCCATTCCTGATTTAACCCCCTCCTCGGTGATGCCCCTTTCTCCTTTCCATCACTAAGTCTTATTTTCCTCCAAGTTAAATTCAACCCCTTATTAGTCCCGTAAAACTTTCATAAATACATTTTCCTCCTCTAGAAGCCTTCAGGCTTACTCCACCGCCCACCCTCCATGTCTTTGGGATTATAAATAATTAATACAATTACGTTAACCAAGGAATGAATGATTATAATATTATCTCTGGGACTTCTCGTTCTCTTAGGCAGTCAAATGGTTAATTGCTCATTTAATTTGACTTTCTATTGTTTATTTTAATGCAATATAATAATGACTTGTCTTATTCACCTATAATACGAATTAAATAATTATTATTGTTGCCCCTTTCGGGTTGGTAGTGGTGGGTGACTTAAATGTCTTATCCTATCTGAATCTAATGTCTTACACGGTAGTAAATTAATGACAAATAATGTTTTAATGCTATCCTATCTTATCTTATTTGGTCCAATTAAATAATAATAAAACCCCTTTTTAATTTTTCATGAAATGCTTCGGTGTCTTATTAATAATCATTTAATTCAATAATTGATATAATAATTTGGTTGATCCACTATGGTTTATATTAAATAATAATTTCACGATTAAAAATGATAATGATAATAATAATAATAATTAGTTATTAGTAGATAATAATAATAATACTTATTTGTTTAAGTGTCAAGTGCCCTAGTATCAACCCAATATTCATGTCTTCATAAATAAATCATATTGTAATGGCCCCAGTGCCTATTGAAGTAGAGTGGCGGTGTCATTTCCAGAGTAGATTTATAAAAGAGATTATGAAAACTATAGGGATAATTATAACCAGTTTTAGTTGTGGCCTCAAAGTTGTAATTTTTCTCTAT
Organism: Pseudotsuga menziesii; assembly: GCA_001517045.1. Classification (NCBI taxonomy): domain Eukaryota; kingdom Viridiplantae; phylum Streptophyta; class Pinopsida; order Pinales; family Pinaceae; genus Pseudotsuga; species Pseudotsuga menziesii. Next base: position 201,983 of record LPNX011088154.1, read on the forward strand.
ATAGGAACGAGATTGTCGCTGCAACAATGCTATCAAAAGTAAAGTGCCATGCCATTTCCAAATTACGGTCACAATAATGATTTTGAGCAGTATTGCAGAAGTTGAACCAATTCCATGTTTTGGCCTCAAAATTGTAGTGCCATACCTGTTGGAAGCGGGCACTTAAGTTCATGTCATCATAGATTTGTATATAGTTCCTAAAGAGTTGTTTTGGGAATAATAATAATAAAATATTAAAGTTTACTATTATGTTATCAAAATTCTTCTTTATTTCGGTTTAAACTTGATCGAAAGGATTTCTGCATAAGTTGAATCTTGATAGGAAATTTATATTAGCATGTCATTTTCATTTAGTAAATGTTTCTAACAACATTAGGAACAAAATAAAATGAAATGCATTTTTTTCCTTTCTATGTTCAATACTGAAAATTTTTACAATATTAAAGAATAATTTCACATTAGAATTACAGTAGGCTTTCTTAGGCTCCTGTAGCTCCTCACCAAACCTTAGCAACCAAAATAGTTAAACCACCCTTCCAACCAGCTTATCATGTTGGCCCTAGGAAATTGACGAATTTCCTAGCCCCCGATCCCACAATCTAATAATCCAAATAGCAACTTCCCTTAGTTCCAAAATCCTTCGACCTTGGTGTAGTTTTCCCCCTTATTTTTTGTTTCCCACCTCGTCCAATCCCGATTTAACCCCCTCCTCGGTGATTCCCCCTTTCTCCTTTCCATCACTAAGTCTTATTTTCCTCCAAGTAAAAACCAACCCCTTATTAGTCCTGTAAAACTTTCCTAAATACATTTTCCTCCACCAAAAGCCTTTAGGCTTACTCCACCGCCCACCCTCCATGTCTTTGGGATTATAAATAATTAATACAATTACGCTAACCAAGGAATGAATGATTATGATATTGTCTCTAGGACTTCTCGCTCTCTCGGGCAGTCAAATGGTTAATTGGTCATTTATGTTTTTCCATTTGATTTGAATTTCTATTATTTGTTTTAATACAATATAATAATGACTTGTCTTATTCTCCTATAATACAAATTAAAAAATTATTATTGTTGCCTCTTTAGGGTTGGTAATGGTGGGTGACTTAAATGTCTTATCATATCCGAATCTCATGTCTTACACGGTACTAAATTAGTGATAAATACTATTTTAATGTTATCATATCTTATCTCATTTGGTCCAATTAAATAATTTAAAAATATCCTTTTTAACTTTTCATGAAATACTTCGTTGTCTTATTAATAATCATTTAATTCAATAATTGATATAATATTTTGGTTGATCCACTGTGGTTTATATTAAAGAATAATTTCACCATTAATAATAATAATAAGTTATTAATATATAATAATAATTATTATTATTTGTTTAAGTGGAAAGTGCCCTAGTATCAACCCAATATTCTTGTATTCATAAACAAAGCACCCTCAAGGGTTTTAAAAAATCTTGATAACAATTAAACAATACAATTCTATTGGCGCATATGGAACAATATTTGTGTTTATTCACGGCAATTTCCTTATGACAATTCTAATTGATGATACTTAATCAATTACTTCATTACAATGTTCACATATGCTTAATAACTAAAACGTTCATTATCTGTATTGGGTCTTTTCCTAATTAACTCAATTATTCACAACAACTCATACCATTATTTAGCATGTCCAATATTCGTATATCGATACTAGCGTGCATATGCAAGGTGTGCATGCATAGCCAGTACATGCACAAGTCGAACACACACTATAACCATACATCATCTTTCCTTATGCATAACTACTAACTAATACTATTAGTCCTTCATGCAAACATAACAAGTATACATGCATAATATAATTACTTTAACATTCTTTGTTATTTAACAATTACTCCCTTTTATGATTCCATATCTTATCTTTATGTTCTTATCAACTTAATCAGTCAAACAAGATGGGTACTTACTACCACTAACTCGGTATCAGAAATACCCGACCCTCAACAATACTAACTAACATGTCCTCACATTCTAACCTACATCTACATCCTCCCTATACTTCCTCTGCTAGTATAGAAGTGGATGTTGGCTTCACCGACCTAAGAACCTGAGAGCGATCGTGTCGGTTGAACATCGAACCTATCCTCTCCTAGAAGGCATCCGACTGTCATCATCACAACAAATTTGGGAGCATGTCTCAGCACGACCCTCCCACGACCCTAGGTATCATTGTAACCTAGTGTAGGAAATACACCCAACCTCTCAACATACTGGGTCTATACCCTATCAGTTCATGCTACGCTACTATTAGGATTATTGGATTGTGTCATCGTATCATCAATTTCGGTTGCTAAGGTTTACTGCATAACAAGTTATTCCTTCACATATCATATCAAGTATTCGACTATCATGTAGCTCCAATGTCCCGTGGGCTAGTATTCTGAAACCATACATTTCTAACAATTATCTCTATTCGATCAACAACTGGTCCATATCATCAACATCCTTTCATTTTATCACATAACATCATTAAATCAATCACATCATGGGTTTGTATCCATGTACCACATCATAAAGTGATCATATATATCATATTTCATCAAAGACATTAAGTAACCATACATTGTCATTATGAAAGAAAGAAATCTCATGATAACTACGACATCTAAATCTCATAATCATAGTAAGATTTCATAAGAATGGTAACATCATAATATCATACTCATAGTATCAGTATAAACATCGTAACATCATCAGTATAGCAGTAACATATAATCAAGTCTAGCGTGAAAAAATATAGTTTACTCAGTCTAGCTAAGTCCAACAGATAATAAGAAAACAAGGTACAATACCTATGGTGATAAACATGCATAGTTAAAACATGTGGTGTACAAAAACTCTCATGACAAAACCTTGTAGCATGATTTTCTCTTGGGGTTATAAACTAGATTGCAAGTCCACTAGTGCCAATAGAAGCAGAGTTAGTGTGTTCTTTCTAAATTCATGTCATAATAACGATTATGATCAATATTGAAATGTTTATGGCCATTTCAACATCCTAGCCTCAAAACCTTCGATGAACAAAGGTTCTCCATTGAATGTAAGCATCTCTAATTTTTGTTATAAAGCCCTATGTCTCATATGCATATTGGAATATTACATTAAACATGGATATATTATCCTCCATCATTGAGTCACCCAAGTTCATATAAAATTATATGAAAGAATATCCTCTTGTTAGTTTTTTATTTATTGTTATGGTATATGAAGAACATAACAAGAAGTGGCTACTTGAAGTTGAAGAAATTTCTTAGTCACACTAACATTACTATTCCCTATCGTACAGGAAATCATGTAATCGCTTGGGTTTTGGCATCTGCGCCACATTAAATCCAGTTTTTTATGATATAGTTTCACCCCTAAGTCAAAAAAATTTATAATGTTTGTGGACTCTACCCTCTTATTGTGCGGATTACCTTTTCCTTTTGCATTGGACTCTGACTCCCTAAAAAACCTGTTTCTTTAGCAGCTGACAACCTTGCAACCATGGAACCTGCAATCGATCGATTTTTATGATATGGTTTTTAACCATTCATCCAAAGTTTTTCTAGCTTAACGTCTTATTATTCCCACCCCTAAAAATACCTGCACTAATCGCTTTGACAGACCTACACCACTCACTCTGACATGACAGGGATTTGTGTATTAGATACTATCTACAGTAGAAGTGCATGCATGCAAAATTCCACCTATAGTTTAGGATCCTGAGAAACTAGAGCATGGTTTATAGGTAGCGGGGTATTATAAATCAGTAGGAAGGGAGTTCGCTCAGTGCCCCGCTTCCTGAGAAGCATCCCCGACACTTCTTGTTAGTTTCTTCCCCACAATTTGAGCGCGACACCCCACCAGGTCTCTCAATCTATGGGCTTAAATTCATAAAAGCATATCGTAACTTAATATGTTATTGTTGTAGGAAATGCCTGTTATATTAGAAGGGGGGGAGTCTCATACGAGGGAGCTCTTCGTTTTCCCAAGAGGAATATGTCATCATAGAAAGAGTTTATCACTAGAGGTTTGAGCACTTCCAGGTAAGACGATAGTGTGCATGATTACTCCACAAAAAGGGTTTCAACCCTAGATGGATTTTAGTTGATAGATTTGGTTTTCAAAGGAGTTTTCTCCTAAAAGTACCGAGTGAAGTGGCTTAGACACTCAGAATTCTAATGTATTATCTCTGTTGAATGTTTGGTTACATATGGGTTCGAACCCAAATATTCATAGTTAATGTACCCATTTTCTCATACTCTTTTAATATAAATACATGTCGTTGAATTGAACATTCGCTTGTATATTGAAACTTTCTTGTTTATGGGTCATGGTATCTGCTAATTCAAATGTTAATAGGGTATCTTTTACTTGTGCTTATCACACGGACCTAAAAAATATTTTTGCATTGTCAACGGTGATATATGCTTTGGCCAAGTGGCCATGGCTATTTGGAAGATGTCTGCATTTGTGACACAGACATGTAGGACCTCTAGATCCCTCTATGGTTCTGTGGGAGGAGTTATGAGAGCATGATAATTGTTTAATTGAAAATTTATGAAAACATTATACTATCATAATCATTATACTTGTCAACAATATGCTACAGAACACATAATCCCCACCAATATTGCCTTTGAATGCAAATGTACATATTTTTAAATATATTGGAGCACTTTTTTGTAAAATGAGATGGTAGTGGCAAAAAAAATTGAACTGTACATTGTTTCTTCTAAAATTTATAGTCAATGGTTTTCTACTCTGATGTTTTTTCTATTTACCCAGTCAAATATGGTTTAAAATATCAATTGTGATAATCACTTATGATCAATGAAAATTGTATTGTAATGTTTCCAAATTGCAAAATTGTTTCCTCCTCTCATCTCATTAGTGATGATGAGTTATAACCAATTATAAATATTCGACCTTAGGTTTTGATAATGAGTTCTAATCAACCTATGAAACTCCAACCACAGTTTTTGCAATAGTTATGTTGATTAAGTTGTCATTGATGCCAACAGTTCCTATTCATTGATGCCAATAGTGTATGATGGAGGTCATGGTTGTATTGGTCTTGGTGCCCCCTATGAAGCCCCTGAGAGTCAAGGGTTTGTGTGTGTTGTATGTATAGTTTTTAGAGTTATAGTAGTCATTTTGACATTGTCTCGGCCCAATATTGAAGCCCTTTGAGGCCTTGGGACAATGGAAAAATCCATGGTTACCCATTGACTTGGTCAAGTGCCCTTATGTTGTATCTTGGTCCCATTTGAGTCCATTGTTGTATCCCTTGATCTTAGTTGTCCTTTGGTTGATGGTATCTATGTTGCTTGTACTTGATATGGTATTCTTAATTGTTGTTGGATGAATGATGTGGTAGTTTAGTTCTTGGAGCCCACACACTTGCCCTTATACTCTTGCACATGTTGAAGCTTGGTCGATGATGATATCCTTGGGTCTTGAACTCACACTTGATCGTTCTTGGAATTAGATGTCATGAAAGATTAAAGAATCCCTTGTTGATGATGACATGCTTCAAGGAATACATGATGAATACTTTGGTTGATCTTAATGCCATGATGATAAATGGTAACCTTACCCTTGAATAAGTTCTTGAAATATTATGTGGTTTGACAGTCCTTACAGCCACTACATGCTTGATGATTCCCTTTGTGGAGATTGAAGCCCATTGCACTTAGTTGTAAAAGTTATTGAATCCACACACATGGCATGTGAACCACTTTATGGACATGGTATTTTTTCATAAGAATGATTATTTCCTTGTATCCTTGATAATAATGGTCATGATGATGATCTTGATGTGGTCATGATGCCCTTGGACATGGTAGTATGTTTTTGATATCCTTAATGGTGACTTATGATGATAGAGAGCACAAATTATTTAATAATATCTCATGAAGTCCATGATGATGGAAATAAATCCCATAAAACCCTCATGCATGTTAATTAAACTCTTATAAGTGCTTGAAGAAACATAAAAAATTATCACGTCAATTTTCGATGTCTTGCACGAATTGAAGAAAAGAAGGGTAAAGGACAATGTTATTGAAAATAATCCCTTCATAAGGTGATAGTCCTCATCAATCCATTTCCATTGATATGTGGAGTGTCTCCTAAATCCTTATGGTTGATGAGTTTTGATTTTTTAAAGCTAATGTATTAATTTTCCCCTTTACAAGTAGGTTGGCCTGCTAAAAGAATTCAAATAATTTTTAATTAAAACTACTACAAGTTGGCCAAACATGTGAATAAATACTCCACAACCTATATAAATAAATATCAAATATTTCATTTTTTCATAAATCAATTCTCTCTTTGGTATTTCACAACTCTTGGACAAAAGTGTGAAACTTTTTGGAGGAGACAATTTTGGGCATCTTTGAGGATTGAAGAAATTCGCTAAAATTGACATAACCTTCTCATACGAAATCAGAATTAAAAAATTATGGGCTCATTGGAAACCTTGTTACAAGGGCTATGTGATGACATGATATATACTTTGTTTTGTTTTTAATATTGTTTCTTCATCTTGTGATCTCCGAAAAGGTATAGTTCATGCTTCTGGATTTCTCTTGCGATGGCACATGTATCTCATGGATAAAGTTCTTTTTTGATCTTAGTATTGAGACAATATATTCGTATATATCTTTGAATTCATTGAATATGTTATGGAGTCTATGTTTATGTTTATCTTGGCATATATCTTGACGTGATCTTGATATAGATCTTGATGGTTAGCTTGGATATTATTCTCATAGATCTTGGTGTTTATCTTAACTGTTGTATATTGTAGTATTAAATGAGAATTTGACATGTAAGTAATAGATCTTGTGATTTATTTCTTTGATCAGCCTAAGTGTTTTCTTTGAAAACTAGTTTGACAAGTGTTGATCATCGTTTCTTTGACCTAAGTGGAGCTCAACGGTTATTGATTGTTAATGACAACCTTTGCCACTATTATAAGTGACTATTTGCTTGATATATTTTTTATTTGTTGAATTGATTTGAGTGGAATGATAAATACTTTTGTATATAAGATTTTATGAGATTAACTGAGTTTGACATAGTCATTTAAGTCTTTTATCTTCTTGGTTGAGGTTTATCATGTTTAACTGTCAAGTCTTCCTTAACTGTGATTGAGGCTGGTTGTGGTGACATTGAGTTGAGTGTGATTGTACAATAAAAGATTATTATAATTGACGGCGTGAGACACCATATAGAGTGTTATGAATCTCCATGTTACACAATACAGTTCTATGAGAATGGGATATCGCAGTGTAGCATTAAAGGAGTTTTTTAAATAATGATACATATCAAATCACAGAGGAGATGTTTGAAAATGAGCAGAATATCCTTAAGCCACGAGGATAGTTTAGCTTTGAAATCATTTCCAAATCGTTGAGATCATTTCATTGCTAGAAATTACATGTGTATTTATCCAAGAAGATGATAATGAACAATGCACTGCCAGGGAGAGAATTCCTTCGAAATGTCTATGAACATATTAGTTGTTTTGTTGATAATTCAGTTGTTTCTTTTAATTTACAATAAAATAGAAAATTAAATACTCAGCAAAATCCACATGGATTCATGGAACTTCGATCAAATTTGGTTGCTAAGAAACCTTTATAGTACCAATTCAATTATACAAGTGATAGAAAAGAAAAAATACAGTTTAGACATAACTTTGATGGCCTATAAAAAATTATGAAGTGTGAAAATTTGGGCCATCTATACAAAAGATATATTAAAATAATAATAAAAGGGAAAAGATAAAAATTTGAAGTACACACAACGGGGAGTTCATGCCATGTCCCATTTCAAGTTACTCAAACTCCACTAGTAATGGAAACCACAATGGCTATGGTTATTCAAAGCCATTGTTCCTAATCCTCTTTGTTATTGCCCTCATCGCGCCCCTACTCTTCTTCTTCGAGGTTCTCTATGCTAAAACCAATTATGCACTCTCACACTAAATTTAGAGGGTTAAGGACTGATAGGTTGGAGAAATGGTGGAGAGTTGTCTAAATATACGAGGTTTGAATAGCACAAGAAGAAAAGAAACCTCATCCAAATGAATTCAACAATTCTATTTACAATGATACTGTTGTATACATTAAAAAGATAATAATTAAAAATATACATAAGAAACATTATATATATATATATCCAAAAATTCTTATGAAACATCGTGACTAGACGAATAGTCATGATAAAAAGGCTTATATAAGCCAAAGTTTCTTTGTAATCATCATCATCCATTTTATACAAATATATTCTATTATCAAGACCGTGTTAATTCTCTGCACCGTTAACTTTCATGCTTCAATGGTATGAAATCCATCTAGGTCCAAAATACCATCATCGTCATCTATCGTTCACCATATAGGTCCAAGAATCCAAATCCACAACCACCATCGTTTGTCGCTCTCCCTCGACCCCGCACCTATAATCCATTTTTCGAGTTGTCCACGCCCGTATCTCTTTACCACCGATGCATATTCCTCTCCATCCTAAGCTACATCACTCCTCTCACCCACGTGGTATCTCACTCTACATCCTTCTCTAGTTCCCTCATCCATCCCACCAGTTTCTGCCTCCCCTGCGTTCCCTCTGCCCCTTCAAATCCCCTCTACATATGTATATTTTCCCATGCATCTGTCTATGTCTTGCATGACCTACTGGTCATTGGATTTCCCTTGTTACCTCCACCTACCTTCGCATGCTACATACGCCATCTCCCCCATCCTCATTGACCCCTCTTCAACCACTCTTCCCACTTCAAAAAATCATGGTGGGCTAGCTTCAAACAACTAATAAAAATAAATCAAGGTTCAGTGCGGAGAAATTCCCAGTAGTCACCATAATGGGAGATATCAATGCCATATTGGGCCAATTAGATGAAAATTTCAACAAGATATATGCAAAACTCAAGGAGGACATTGAAAAAAACAATAATGAACTAACATGACTCAAGGAAGGACTAGAGCAAGGCATCAGTACATTGCATGCAGAGTAAAAGAAGACGCAAGAATATATCAACACTATCTTGGCCAGACTACCAACACACACTTCAATTCCTCCACCTATGTATAGCCTATACCCTTTCAATACACCTCCTCCAAATACGCCTAAATCGCCAAACTAACATGACATGATGCCACCCCACGAAGTTCCCTTCCTTAACATTCCATCGATATCAATTCCCTAAGAACATGGATGCCAGATAAGGGTAAATCTAGAGTTACCCAAATTTGATGGCGACGAGAAGTAATGCATCACATGGATCAATAAATCCGAGGAATACTTTGATATCCATGACATACCCTACGATAGCGAGAAGATTAAGTACATTGCCATGCAGTTAGAGGGAAATGCGTACAATTGGTACATGTGGTGGAAGACGACAACCTAAGTCTGTTCCTTTAATTGGAATAACTTTAAAAATGATCTTCTTAAAAGGTTTCAAGGCGTAACCAAGAAATACTTATTTGCCAATATCACCTGGTTGCTTTGGTAACTTGAGTTCCAGAACTAACCGATCACCAACATCTGCAAACATACATACATGGACTAAAACTACACATTCGGGAAGAGTTAGAATTGCATAACACTTCTACTATGGAGAAGGCAATATGTAAGGCCAAGATCATCAAGAACAAGTTTAAACGATCCACTCAAAATAACTTCAACAAAAACTGCTCCAAGAGGAATCCTCCCCAATCAATGAAAACAAGAACTTCAAGGTATACGTCGTTGCATCTAAGGGAAGGGGCGAAACCCAGTTTAGAATCCCAAAGGATGGAGAAGGAAAGTGAAAATATTGTGGGGAAAAATGGGATCCTAAGAACATATGTTTGCAAAGGAGCAACCCCCAAAAACTGTATGCTTGTGAAGCCGAAGAAGAAGAAAAAATATCAAAATATGAAGAGTCAAGTGAGGAAGATACAAGAACCCAGCATCGATTCCACTCAGAACTAGAATATGATACACCAAAAATATCATTATCCACAATTACAGGGATATCCCAACCACAAACATTGGAGCTAAAGGGACATATCAAAAACAACAATGTTTCGATTATCATAGATACCGACAATAGACATAAATTTATGAATGTTAATCTTGCTAATATATTCAACTTATTCATTTTTGCAAAGTCGAACATGAAGGTTATGGTAGCAGATGACAAGAATATTGAAAATGTGGGAAAATGTCACAAGGTTAAATTACAACCACAAAAGTATAACCTAGAATCTGACTTCTTTGCAGTACCTCTGGTAGGAGAGGACGTTGTGTTGGGAATCCAATGGTTGCAAAAATTGGGTACTTACTCCGCTAACCATCAAGAGCACTTCATCAAGTGAAATTGGCTAGGGAAAGAGTACAAGTTGAATGGTTTCTAGCCACCCCAAAATCAATTGGTTACATCACATCAGATGGAAAGGCTAATTCGGAAAGGAGCACCTGCTTATGTAATTCAATGTCAAGAGATGGAGTTGCTAATATTTGAAGGAGATGACTGCAAATCACCAGACATACAATAGCTAATCTAAAGGATAATTTAACTATGGTACAAAATCATATGAAACAATAAGCAAATCAGATCAACATAGAATAGAAAGAGAGTTTGAAGTAGCAGACTGGGTATTTGTAATACTTCAGTCATGCAAACAATTGCCACTTAGGCAACAAGGAAAAATTAAATTATCTCCCAAGTTTTTCGGGCCATACAAAATTATCCGAAAGATTATCCCAATAGCATATAAATTGAAGTTACCAAACCATAGTCGAATTCACAATTTTTTTCATGTTTCGAGTCTCAAAAAACATTTGGGTCAACATCAATCTACTCAGACAATACTCCCTACCTTGGATGAAGAAGGGAAACTCATATTAGAACCATAATCCATCATCAAAATCCAAGAAATAAGACTATGCTCTCACATCATCAAAGAATACCTTATTAAGTGGAAGAATTGTCCATAAGAAGATGCTTCATGGGAACCCGAGAAGTTTGTTTAGCAACATCCATCATTGATCTACTTTGAGGACAAATCATATTAAAAGAAGAGGGAAATGTTGTATACATTAAATAAATAATAATTAAATATGTACATAAGCAACATTATAAATTACTTATATATATACATACATATATATATATATGTATATAT
>LPNX011088154.1:213811-228031 GCA_001517045.1 Pseudotsuga menziesii
TGTAATCATCATCATCCATTTTATACAAATATATTCTATTATCAATATCAAGAGTTGATTTTTATTCCTCTGAAACTTGCGATCTGGCTTTTACATCCTTGACTGTGAAACTTGCGATCTGCCTCTGCATCCATCGGCATCCTTGCCTTCAACATACTTGCGATTTGGTTTTGGTGAGCATTACAACGACATCCATCAGCATCCTTTGTTGAATACTTGCGATCTGGTTTTGTTTCCATTTGCGATTTTCAGAAGGGTTTTTGCTCTGTTTTTTTCGGTTTCCTGAAGGAAATCTGTGGAATTTTTGGATCAGAGGCGTTCCCAGGCTTGAATCGTCAGTCTTTAATCGTCACCAATCAACCACAATCCTCTTTTGAATTTCAATGAACTCATGGTGCGATCTAAAGTGAGCTTGCATGCGATGCGATCTGATGAGCATGAGTTGAAGGCTCTCCATCATCGGGATCTACCTCTACGAACTAAAATCTCATGCGATTTGCCTCTGTAAACTGAAAAACGCATCACATATAACTGAGATATTCTTGGTCTATACTTTGATCGATTTTGCATGCTATCTTTGGGATCTGATCTATTCATTGTGACGGCCAACATCTGGTGAGATCTAGTGTGATTCTTTGCTAGAGATCTGGTGCGATCTGATCTATTCATGCGATCTATGATTTCCTTGGTATCGATGGTTGTGGTATTGCATGTCTGAAGGTGTGATATGATCTATTCATGCGATCTGAATCTATTCTGGTGTGATCTATGCTATCAAGGGTTGTAGAGGTGGTTTGAATCTATTGCATGTGATCTGAATCTATCTATTGCATGCAATTTGAAGGTGACCCTCAGCTTATCTGAAGGTGATCTGCATGCGTTGATGAGACAAACCCTATGTGATTAATATCTATGGGTGATGACCAACATTTTTACATCAGGTGCACACATTCCTTTTTCTTTTTTTTTCTAATATATATCTACTTCTCATATATCTCTTTTTGTTCAAAAGTATGAATAATTCACCACATTTACCAAAGATTGTCAAAGGTAGAACTAGCACAGTTACTTTACAGAGCCTTTATGAATATATAGAGTCATTGGAGAAACGTAGAGAAGAACGAGAAGTTAAGCTACAAAGAGAGTTAGAAGCCATGCTAGAAAACAAATTTACATCTTTTGAAGACAAGATACAAAAACAAATAGAAAATAAAATAAAACTATTTGAGAATAAAATGGAGACAATGGAGATTAGATTACAAGTAATAGAAAAACAAAGCCAACATAAGATCCAAACACCCCAACTAGGAGATGATGATACTTTTAAAAGTCTTAAAATGAAGGACATGATTAAAGCACTAGAAGAAAAAGTTAATAACGATCTCACCCTAAATAGCGTGGAAGGTAAATTAGATATCAAACCCATTAAAGAGGAAATAAAAAAAATTGATAGAATTTGACCATGAGCGTAACAAAAGGGCTTTGAACCTTGTAATATTTGGTGTGAAAGAGGAGGTAGACGAGGATACATTATCCATTGTCTAGAAGGAATTACATAATAGATTACAAATTGAAACAACATGTCTCAAAGAAGCAACAAGGTTGGGAAAATTAACTGAGAATAAAGGGAGGCTAATCCGGATAAAGGTGAGCTCTACTGACAATAAGTATGACATACTCAGTAAAACCTCAAGTCTAAAAGGAACAGGAATGTTCATAAATGAAGATCTCATTCCAGAAGATCAAGCAAAATTAAGAAAGGAGGTTCAAAAGGTAAAAGAAGCTAGTGTTAGCTGGAATATTTAACCTTTTGCGAACAGTAAGGTGTTCCACTGGTCTAAATGGTTCAGATCCATAACAAATCAAGGACAAAGGTTGAAGACCCTCCCTGGATGCCATAGATACCTGGAATGTGATGCTTCGATAGTAACTCTGTGTACCTGCAATCAGCTTAAACACGCAAACACATCAAAGCCGCCAGAATATGATCTACTAATCCATGTTAGTGACTAAGGAATCTAACAACATACATGTGAAATCAAACAACAACAATAATGTGGGATGGAAATCATCTTTGTATTAATATAAAAATGAGGAAGTTTACAACCAATCAAGCCTTAGTGTTGACATGCATCTCCATGAAACCAAGCACTCTCATCCCCATAAGCTCCGACTTTAGCTCTTTATGCTCTTCAATGGCTTGGGCCAAGTGATCAATCCAACAGCATAACAATAGCTTAAGAGTTCTCCCTCTCAACCATAGATATGAGCTTGTATTTATAAGGCTCAATGGATAGGGATGGTTGAGAGATTAGTGGATGAGGTGGCCTCTAAGATCCTAGAATGAGGTATCTTGAGCTCAACTGACCCACAATGATAGGGATAAGGGAGGACACGAGGCTCATGATCTAGAAGCCTCGAGAAACTTCTATTTTTCCCTTTTTACCCAGGGTACCGCGTTTCTCCTTCAATGACAGAGCGGTTCTGGTAAGAAACACTTATGCACTAAGGGTCATAAGCGGTGGCACTGCTTGTGGACAACAAGGGATAGGTCGTGCAAACAAGGTACCACTCCTGGACAACATGGAAAGCGCGGTGCTGGGAATTTTCATGAAAGATTGACGATTAGCATCGGTTTCCACTCCAAGTGCTAGGATTACGGACAAATAGGTATGTCAAAGGTATTATCACATGATGATTACAAGATTTTGGTATAACAGGATGCCCCCCAAAGCATGAGTCTTAGAGGGATACGATAAACGAGAGCTTTGAGAGAACAAGTCATTGCTACAAGGTGAAAATGTCGGCTCGATCGGAGCATGTTGTCAAGTAGGCATCTGTAGTACATCAGTATGTTGACTCATAGACACAAGTAACCAACTCATGGCTATAGACCAATACAAGGTAGATCCATGAGAGGAATAAACAAGCATGGCTACTAGAATACAGTGTAGATCCATGTGATAGAGGACTCAAACTTGGACATAGCTACCAAACATACAAATGTAGATCTATGTCATACAGACGCAAATTTGAGTATAGCCACAACCATACAAATGTGGATCCATGCTATATATAAAAAACTCCATCGCAACCTGGGGAAAGCAATGAACGCTTTAAACAAATACCTAAGGTATTTATCTCTTCTTCCATAAAGTATGATTCTATCCATGTGATTACAATGATATGAAGTCGAACATGGTAGAAACCACTTGATTACCAGCCAATGATATGAATTGTTAACAAGTGCGAGGGAGATCACCATTAATGTCAATGATTCCCAACGTACCCTAGTACAATCTATTGGGTGTGAATAGATGTCCTGATGTCAAACACCCATTCGATTCTATCAATCAAAGGTCAATGATGTGAACCTATGTCGAGAGTGAGAGAATATTTCATTAAGGCATACAGATCTCAAGGTACTAAATATTGTTTCTAAGACTATTTCCCGGATGATGAGCTGATGTTGACAGGAAAAGTATCGTCGAAGGAGGGCCATGATGGATCCCACATAAATCACACGAAACTCGGAACATAGTTCTGGAATGATGTGAATGTAGTAACCATAAGACTGACTCAAAGAAACTGACACAAAGACTGTGTAGACTGTGGAGGTAAAAATTCTTCAAATCCCCTTTGAACATCAGGCAACACGACAAAAAGACTTGGCATCATGACTGGAAGGGATAGACACGCAATGCAACAGTGGACAATGCATTCTTTTGAAATACTCAAAGGAGTGACATGACTCATGAAAGTGGATCATCGCAGAGATCAGCTGAATACCCAATTGATTAACATGATGTGCAGACAAGTGCCATGTTCAAAGGTAACGACAAACAACTGCCATTATTTACAAAATTATTCCCTTCCCATTTTCCCCATCATGATCGATGAGTGCCTCTTTTCAGTTTTACGAGTTCAAAGAGGGTAACAAACACTTGATATAGCTCATCAGAAGACAAGTCCAGACTCATATGTTTTACGGATTTGAGAGAGGAGGGGTTCGTTCCCAAAAATGGGTCTTTCAATGTTTAATTTAACGAGTCCACTGAAAGAAAACTTGGTATCGTTCATCTTTAGAGAGACTGAACGAATACAGAAGAAGACTCCAAAGGGGTCCATTTTCGTATGATTTAGTCTCTAAGGCCCGAAAAAGTGTAAAATCATACCTTAGAGAACTCTTCCAGTCATGATTGGCTGGAGTGTTCCTTTTTTGTAAATAGTCCTATCCGAATTGAAAAAGAGATAACCTACCATCGGACGGATGACTCTTCAAATATTTTAATGAGCATGAAGAAGACAAGATCGCTCAACAATCTTTTCGTATTTAGGGAGCCTAAAAAGAGTTTAAAGAGGACTCCATTAACCTTTTTCATGTTTGAATCTAGAGCACGAAAAAGTAATAAAATAAGCTCAAACCACTTTTCATGTTTTAACCAAAGCACAAAAAATGAAAAGTAAGCTCAACCCCATCTTACTGTTTTTAATGAGCTCGAAGATCAGTTAGAAGAATGCGCAAAGATTGGTTTCATTTTTACGCAAGCTCAAAACCAATGGGTAAACTATGCTTGAAAAATCCCATTAACATGATATACAAAGGTTGGAATCTTGCACCCAGCGTGATTGCTAGCGAAGCTTACCCCTAGCATGGTTGCTAGCACCTTGACATGCCCCCAAGCTTCGTTTCATTTGACGATTCTTCTTCCATACCCAACCTAAAAAACCTGGTTACTAATGTGAAAATGTTCACCAGGGGGGTAGGAAGAACGAGAACCAGAATAGGAAGGTGTTCCACTGGTCTGAATGGTTCAGATCCAGAACAAATGAAGGACAAAGGTTGAAGACCCTCCCTAGACGTCGTAGATACCTGGAATGTGATGCTTCGATAGTAACCCTGTGTACCTGCAATTAGCTTAAACACGCAAACACATCAAACCTGCTAGAATATGATCTACTAATCCATGTTAGTGACTAAGGAATCTAACAACATACATGTGAAATCAAACAACAAAAATAATGTGGGATGGAAATCAGCTTTGTATTAATATAAAAATGGAGAAGTTTACAACCAATCAAGCCTTAGTGTTGACATGCATCTCCATAAAACCAAGCACTCTCATCCCCATAAGCTCCAACTTTAGCTCTCTATGCTCTTCAATGGCTTGGGCCAAGTGATCAATCCATCATCATAAGAATACCTTAAGAGTTCTCCCTCTCAACCATAGATATGAGCTTGTATTTATAAGGCTCAATGGATAGGGATGGTTGAGAGATTAGTGGATGAGGTGGCCTCTAAGATCCTAGAATGAGGGATCTCGAGCTCAACTGACCTACAATGATAGGGATAAGGGAGGACACGAGGCTCATGATCTAGAAGCCTCGAGAAATTTCTCTTTTTCCCTTTTTACCCAGGGTACCGTGTTTCTCCTTCAATGACAGAGCGGTTCTAGTAAGAAATGCTTATGGACTAAGGGCCATAAGTGGTGGCACCGCTTGTGGACAACAAGGGATAGGCGGTGCGAACAAGGTACCACTCCTAGACAACAGGGAAAGCGCAGTGCTAGGAATTTTCATGAAATATTGACAATTAGCATGGGTTTCCACTCCAAGTGCTGGGATTAAGGGAAAATAGGTATGTCAAAGGTCTTATCACATGATGATGATAGGATTTTGGTATAACAGCTAGGAAGGAAGGAAAATGGGCAATAATTAGAAATAGAAAAGTTGTTATCCGAGATAGAAACCAAAAAGATAGTAATAAAGAGCAATTCAACATGCTTTGGATTCTTTCTTGGAACTGTCGAGGCTTTCCATGGAACAATGTCCCCAAGCTAAGTTGGATCTCGAATAAAGTTGATATTATATTGTTGGTTGAAACTTGGGAGCACAAAGAATCTAAGGTCCCTAACATAGATGGCTTTGTACTTTGGTCAATCTGGAACAAGCGATCCTACTTTGGGGGTATAGCTTGTTACATCAGGAAGAACATCTCCTCCCATGCAAGACTTTATAAAAGAGACCCTTACAACAAGTATATTTGGATAGAGATTACGGACATTAACGATATAAAAACCTACATAGAAATCTGTTATTTTTCCCCTATTAATTCTAACTTCTATAAGAGAAACAATTTAGATAAAAATTGTCCTTACAATGGTCTAGAGAACAATATTTCTAGCCTAAGGAATGAAGGCAATATCCTCTTAATGGGTGACTTTAATGCTCGAAATTCAAGCAACCAAGCTATTCTTCTAAGCAATCATTCCAAACCTAATCCTCTTTGGTTAGACGAAGACCTTACTCTAGCTGAAAGGTACAAAAGAAGCTCTGAAGATCTAGGGGATAATTTGTTTGGGTCTGAGCTAGCCAAGCTTTGTAGTGCTCAAGATCTTATAATTTACAACTGTCTAAAGAAGTGGCCCAATTCTAGCAAGATGACTTGTATCCATGGGCTTGGTAGTCGTGTGGTGGACTATGTTATTTCCGATATCCCTTTATACAACGACATAATAAATTTTGACATCTTAAATGACCACGAGCCTGACTCAGATCATAGACCTTTAATTGTAACTCTCAATTTTGTCATGCATAGATATCCTATAGAAGACAATCCTCATATCCAAAAAAACTTGATCTTTGATAGAAATAAAAGTAATCTTTTTCTAAATGAATTAAAAATTAATTTGATTCCTTTATCAAGTATAGACAACATAGAATACCTCTATCATAATTTTACCAGAACCCTCTCATATTCTATTAACAAGTTCTCAATTGAAGTTTCAAGTAATAAAAGAAATAGCAAAACCAACCCTTGGTATGATAAAGATTGTAAAAGTGCGAGGAAAGAAATTAAGGAGTCTCTTGATGAGTCTCTTAAAAATGACAAGATAAAAATATACAAATCCCTAACTAAAAGGAAAAAAATGCAATATATTCGTAAAATACAAGAAAATATCTTACACCTCTTTAAGGTGGATCCTAAGAAATTTTGGAGGCAGATTCTAACTGGAAAAACTAAAGATAATAATAGAATTTCTTTACACAACTGGAATTCCTATCTTAAAAAGCTTTATGAATCCTCAAACAACATAGATAAATTTGAAACCCTAATCACAATGGAAGAATTTTTCTCATTAGAAGACATAGATTTTGCAGTTAAACATCTAGAAAATGGAAAATCCAAGGACATCGAAGCTTACCAGGCATAAATCTTAAAAATTGGAGGTCCCATCTTCAACCCTCACATCCACAAGCTTTTCAATCAAGCGGTCAAGGAAGGGTTCCCTAAACCTTGGACTCAAAGCCTCATGATCCCTATTTTTAAAAGTGGGGGTACAAACAACCCCTCTAATTACCGGAGAATTATGATTATCCCTCTCTTAGCCAAGTTGTACGGTATTATTTTGGAAAAGAAAATTAGCATTTGGATCGAAAGTGAAGGTAAGCAGGCTAAAGGCCAAGCAGGTTTTGTAAGGCAACACTCTACAACGGACCATCTCGTTACACTTAGGATAGTTGTGGAGGAGTTTCGTAATGATAAATCCAATCTCTTTTGTTGCTTCATGGACTTTAGAAAGGATTTCGATACGGTATCTAGAAATAACCTATGGAATATATTAGAAGAGCTAAATGTTCCTTTCGAGTTGAGAGCTGCCGCAATAAGGTTATATGAGAATGTCATTGCTAATTTTAAGACCAACAATGGGTGGTCAAAAAATATTAAGTGTAATATCGGAGTTAAACAAGGTTTCCCCCTCTCTCCCACCCTTTTTGGCATTTACATAGATAATCTAGAAGGTTGTTTAGGGGATGCAGGTTGTGCTGGTACGATCTTAGCTGGAATAGTCATCATCCTTATTCTCTATGCTAAAGATATTATTCTTATGACAAGATGTCCGTCTGATCTTGATAAGCAACTAAGACTTCTTAAGGATTTTTTCTCTACCATGGGTATGGTTGTTAACACTGACAAAACAAAAATTATGATTATCAAATCCAAGAAGGACACTTACGTTAAATTTGTTTATGACAATAGCAACTTGGAGGAAGTGTCTTCTTACAAATACCTAGGAATCGATATTCATCATAAGCTCAACATGTCCTACTTCAGATACGTTTGATGATAAGTTCAAACCTTCAAAGTGTCCTCTATGTCTAGGAGTTTTCTCAACTGTGCAATTATTCTTTACTTTACGAGGTTTCACATATTGCTTCAAACATGTGAAACAGACAAGTTTGGGTCAAATCAATATAATGAGGTACAATTTAAATTAATTTCATTGCATTAGGTAGAACTAGAAGGGTCAGCATATGGAAAGTAAATTGATTTCCCTTCTCTATCCATTTATTTAGTTACTATCTAGCTTGTTGGCTTGCCCACGCTTCTATAAATTCAGTTAGCTCATCTATTCTATATGAACTAAAGAAAGACAAATGGCAGTGATCAATTATGTGGTGTCATTATTTAAGTTGACATTTGATACAGATAGATGTCTAGATATAATATTCTCTCAACAAATGTTATTGACTCTCTCAATTGGTTGATTCACGTATTATTCTCGGAAAACACTTGCAACATGGATATGATTTTTCTTTTTATACTCTAAATACACCATCTAAATTTAGGCTTACAACCCTAAAGGAAGGGAATATGCAACTTTGTTGTTAATCCTTGCTTAAACCTTGAATTAATTTGTACACAACTATTTCTTATATATAAATAAGTACAAAAACTATAGGAAGCATGTCTTCTTTTTTGTAAAAATGATGAGACAATGCGTTCAAAGTTGACTTCAATAAGTGAATGTTATATGTATTCAAGATTCCCAACTTCTTGTTCTTGATGTCATTTTCTAAGTATGAAACATTGTATTCAATACTAGATTTAATGCACTTTATTTTTCTTCTTACTTTGAAGAGGTTTTGGGAGTGAACATAATTTTTTTATAACAAGAACGATTAAAATTTATGTTATAAAAATTTGCTACTATGTTAAAGAACATTGGAGTACAAAATGAGAGTATGATATCTCACAAGGTTTTGCTTAAAACAAATAGTGTTATGAAGCTTATAACCTGTGCCATTTATTCTTACATATTTAGGCCTAATACATTTAGCCAAGTAGATTATGCAAAAGGTTCCAAGTAAAAAAAAACTTACAAAACATAATTGAAACTATATTAAGAGTGAGCACACTTGCTCATAGCATCATCCTAGGCTTGATTCGAGAGTAGAGAATCTTTTTTTGTAGATCTCCATGCCCTCGTAAAGTTAATGGAAAATCTCTTCTCTATTGAATTGAATTGTAAAAAATCCAACAACATTTTTCATGTTGGCTACTAAGAATGGTGAATCCTTGTTGAGGGATATAACCATGGCTGTGAGCTTGCTACATTCTTCCTCTAGATCCTACATTTTCCTTTTTCTTGGACCAAAATGTCCATAAATAGGAATTTTGAGAGGTATGTCGGTCCTCTAACTCTTCAGCCTTTGTGGTAATTAAGAATATCAAGGTTTTGTTTCCACTTATTAGATCTTCTTTTCTCCTCAAAAGCTTCCAATTTCCTAAATGCCTCTCTCACAATTGTAAGGATGATTATCCATAGTTACCCCCAAATGGCATAAACTCCACTTAGGATTTACAATTCCTCGATCATAGGTTTTCCAAATGACTCCATTCAGAATCTCTAGATAGATTTTACTCAAAATTTCCAAGTAGTCTTCACTCGAGATTTCCAAATCACAAGCAACTAGACAAGGACCACAGTGCAAATTCCCCAGAAATATCTTGTTAGAAATGTCCCTATTCACTACCTAAACATACAATCCTAAAACCCAGTGTTGAGGCCTGGAAAGTCGCAGTCAACAACAGTAAGGGATTCTCCCCAGTAAACATTCCCAACTAACCCGTTACTGTTTCGTATGGGGAATCCGTTCGGTTTGCGGTTCGGGTACCGTAGGTCAAGTAACAAAAATAAAAGGTTTTACCAGTTGCGGCCCGGTCCACCGTGTATATTTTTGTGTTTTTAGTTTTAATTATGATATGCAAGTGCCTATCTAAAATGCAGATTGATAGAGAATACAAGGAGTGGTCACAATGTGATGCGCAGGTTCTTACCTCTCATCTTAAACTTTCTCACATCTAAATCACACACAGCAAGAAATTAAAACTAACTACCTAACCTATCCCTAGGGAGCAAAATTGTCATTCATTAATGAGTAATGTATTTTGTACATGCATTATGAAAAGTCACAGATAGCTGATACTTCTTTCAAAACACATGAACATTAAAGATATTTGAACAACCAGATAGCTAATTATTTATGAACAACATTCATTACTCATAGTGGAAATTTTCATAAAATAAACCAGAGAACATTCATACAAGAACATAGGTTCAAAGAGTTAGAAGGATCTCACAGTTAATGGACACAAAGTTGAAAACAAAATAGTTCCTCTTCAACAAATCCATAACACAACATTTGAACATTCCACCAAGCTTTCTCCAACAGGCAAATTGTAATTATCTATTGCAAAAGGAAATAGTTCTTCTTACAATATGTCCTCACAAATCTAACTGGGAAAAAGTCCCTTATTCCCTCTAACTTTCCTATCTTTATACAAAAACAACAAAACCTTTGGGTTGCCCCGCCGGGTGACCTTTGGGCTCCCCCAACCATTTTAATCTTATAATTTTGTCCTTTGTGAGTGCTCATGATTCGTCCAATACGTTACATTTTAGATTAAGATTTACAAGTGCTTTGTGAAAGAGACCGGCTTGGCAACTGATGAGTCATTTCCAAGCTTGGGACTCTGCTGCTACCAATTCTGTTCAATAACCTGTTGATCTCAACCTTTCACTATCTTTCGTCTATGAGCAACATCTTTGCTTCTGACTTTTCTTTTAGAGACGTCTTCTTCACAACAGCAATCATCAAATCGGATCTGAAAACAATCTTCTAAGTCTATCTGCAGTTAAATGAAAAACTCAAAATTAATATGAACTGCATCTCTTCAACAAACATAAACCATACTAACAATAAAACTGATCATCAAAATGAGCCCTTGTACTGCGCTCTTGTCGCAAAAACCTTAAAATGATAAGAATATGAAACCTCCACCACCCATAAGATAGGGTAAAACACACACAGAACAGATGGGAAAAACCCTCACCGACAGGAAAAATTAGTAAAGCATCGGCAGGATAATTTTATTAACAGCCGCAACGATGGGCTTCAGAAAAACAATAAGTTCTGTGAGATCATTAGGTCTATCGGCATCAGAAACTCTATAAGTCGGATGGTTAGCACATTACGCAGCCGCAATGGCGGAAGACGGAAAGACTACGGGCTCCGCGGCAAATAAAAAATATCGGTGAGCGAAAGAACTAAGGACTATGGAAGAATAGTCCTATTCACAGCTGCAACAGCGGAAGACCATCAGACTACGAGTTCCACGGTCAACATAAAACATCGGCGATAAGAAAAATTTATATGGCAGATGGTTGGTCCGTTCCGTAGCCGTCGTTGTGGAAGACAATCAGACTGCAGCTTCCGCTTTCAAATGAAAAATGCAGCGATCGGAAGTTTCCATGACTAAACACCGGCGATGATGAGCTCAATGCAACCGTTGTGTCGACGACACAAGAGACTAACCCTGTAACGTCCCCGACCCTCCGACCGGCGAAGAGGACGCTACTAACACCAAACAAACGGACAGACAGTCCCATGAACAGGAACACGGATAAATGCTGATATTAAAAAGCTTAAACATAATACATAATGCATAACCAGATGCATAATCCATCATACAAAGATGCACAGTTCCTCAATCATTCAGCGGAAGCAAACATATACATTCCAACATTTAACATGTTCATCATAATTCATGGAACAATAGATATAATTGCATAGGTGAAATAGTCAGCAGTACTTATCTTTTAATGAAGAACTCGCCCCGCAACCAGCTACGTCACTGCAACGTTCCACCCAACCATAGGCCAGCGTGCTCATCAATCTCTCAGCAACAATGCCACCCCCGAGCTGGGCATGATTCCTCAAGGACTAAGGGTCAATGCAGGCTTACACACAGCCAAGGTTTGCCAATCAGCCAAACCCACACAATAGGGTTTTACCAGGCCATCAAGGAGCTAGGATAGGCTAAATGCCAAGCTGGTGGCCTCATCACTAGTCTTCTCATGCATACCCATCCTCTAATCCCACTCACAACAGTCTGAAGACCAACCACTGCATACCGCAGCAAAACAATCCCTTCACATCTTTGTGAAGAAGGCAAAGACAACCGGGTGACAATCCCAACCAACAGGTGAACGCGGCTCAAGCCCACAAGACAACCCAGAGTTGTTCTTGGCCCTAACGTGGCCAAAACAACTCAGCAACGACCCAAAACTAGGGTACTTCAGCAACCCAACTTCACAATGAAAACTATGGCGACTTCACACAATCTCGAAACAGGGAAGAAGGAAAACTCCCAGCATAGACATGGGAAAACTCAGCCAACAGATTTGGAAATCAACAGTCGTCCAACATCCACGAACCCACAGCACACACAGTTCCCCAATGTAATGGCTGGAGAACTTACACAGGAAGAAAAGGGAAAAGAAGAAACTCCCAGCCTGTGCGCAAGGGAAAAAGACACAACCCAGGAAAAACATGGAAGAAGGAAACACATGCATAGTACAGCAGAAATCGTGCTCTTGAGGCTGCTATTCCAGCTAGTCAGCTCCATGGGAGGAAGATGAACCGACCTCCTCCTGCACGTCCCTGCGTGAGAGTGAACAGACCCGGCCTATGCGCATGGATGAACAGACAATCATGAGGAACGAACAGACCCGAGAAGAGTGGCGTCATGGAGAGAATGGTGGTGGAGGTTGCTTGCCAATGTGAGGTCAACTCACTGGTGGAGTGTGCGCGTGATCAAGGACTGACAGTCCTGCCACACTCCACTCCCCACCATAACTGCCCCAACTACTCAACAAAGCATTAAAGTGGTTGGATGAGACAAGGGAAGATGGCAAATCAAACAAGGTGGTAACACATGGGTTCCCCCCCCCCATAGACCAAGGTTTGACATCCCCCACACCCTTATCCTTTGGAATCATGCCCTTTTCATTTTAACGTTGCACTGCCGTAGCTGGTTGTGGGTTTATTTTTAATTGATGTGCGTATTTACATGATGCCAAACTATAATGTGCCAAATAGCATGATATACCATCGGCAACTACCCCTATTGCCGAAACATACACAATCGAATCGATGGTGGGGATTTTGCCTTTAGCTCCTCACCATGATTAATTACATTATATACATCATGCAAATGGGGTCAAAACCAGGGTGTTACATTCCCCTCCCCCTTGGAATAACACCGTCCTCGGTGTTCCATTACATAAGAATACATATACAATTGCACATCAAAATTTCAAAATTTTGTAGATCTGTCCCACGTTCAATTATTCACTTTGAACGTTCAGGACCAAGCCCCTCGGCTTCCACGAACTTCTCCTGCTGGTTCTCAGCTCTCAGCTTATCCCGAAGTCTAGGAACTTTGCATCTATTTCCCTCATCATGTTCCCTCATTGGGCAGTCCCGGCGTAAATGATGTCCTCCGCATTCCCAACATTTCACTGGCTACTTCATCTTTACCTGCTCAATTCCTTTTGAGTCTTCATGCCTTGACCGTTTCTTAACGGGTCGCTTGGACGAATGTCCCATCACTGATCCACCTTCCTTTCCTTTGTCGATTGCTCCCAGAAGGCCTTTCACCTCCCTTTGCAAACCAATAGAGTCTTGCAAAATCTGGTGGTTCATTTCATTCTGCCTTTCTATATCTTGAGCATCTCCCCAAGATTTTCTTGAGTCTTGGCAATCATTTGAAGGAGACTTCCAGCTAAGTCCAACAACTTTTGTTCTACTGTCATAATCAATGTGCACCACCGGGTTTCACTTTTCTCACCTGTGAAATGCACCATTGAAATTCTGTCAGACCAAGCATAATATAGACATTAAAATCAGTCAGTTAATTACCCAATTGGCATGATAGTCCAAGTCTGATCAAGGAGGATTTCATATTTCTCATGCCTTCCAAATAGGCACACAAGCTCATTCATGTCCATTCTTGGGCAGGGAATTAACTATTCCAGCATTCATAATTTACTTTCAGCAAATACACACATTCCATTTTCAGTCATACATGCA
>LPNX011088154.1:240129-265931 GCA_001517045.1 Pseudotsuga menziesii
TACTTTTGTCCTTTGTGAGTGCTCATGATTCGTCCAATATGTTACATTTTAGATTAAGATTTACAAGCACTTTGTAAAAGAGACCGGCTTGGCAACTGATGAGTCATTTCCAAGCCTGGGCCTCTGCTGCTACCAATACTGTTCAATAACCTGTTGATATTAACCTTTCACTATCTTTCGTCTGTGAGAAACATCTCTGCTTCTGACTTTTCTTTTAGAGACGTCTTCTTCACAGCAGCAATCATCAAACCGGATCTAAAAACAATCTTCTAAGTCTGTCTGCAGTTAAATGAAAACCTCAACATTAATATGAACTGCATCTCTTCAACAAACATAAACCATACTAACAATAAAATTGATCATCAAAATGAGGCCTTGTACTGCGCTCTTGTCGCAAAAACCTTAAAATGATTAGAATATGAAACCTCCGCCACCCATAAGATAGGGTAAAACACACACAAAACAGGTGGGAAAAACCCTCACCGGCAGGAAAAATCTGTAAATCATCGGCATGATAGTTTTATTAACAGCTGCAACGGCGAGCTTTAGACAGACAACGAGTTCTGTGAGATCATTAGGTCTATCGGCATCGAAAACTCTATAAGTTGGATGGTTAGCGCATTACGCAGCCACAATGGCGAAAGACAGAAAGACTACGGGCTCCGCGGCAAATAAAACATATTGGCGAGCAGAAGAACTAAGGACTACGGAAGAGTAGTCCTATTCACAGCCGCAACGGCGAAAGACCATCAGACTGCGAGTTCCGTTGTCAACATAAAACATCGGCGATAAGAAAAATTTATATGGTGGATGGTTAGTCTGTTCCAGAGCCACCATTGTGGAAGACAATTAGACTGTGGCTTCCGCTTTCAAATGAAAAATGCAGCGATCGGAAGTTTCCATGACTAAACATCGGTGATGATGAGCTCAACGCAACCGTCGTGTCGGCAACACAAGAGACTAACCCTCCGATCAAACATTAAAAAACACTCCGATAGAGAAAACAAATCATCAAAAAACAAAGGTTTAAGCAGTAAATCCATGGAAACATAAAACAACAGCAACTGTCATCTAGGCATCAGGGATCGGAAAGACTAGTCATAAAGCGTCGACGGGAAAAACTTCATCGGTAAGCAGACTCACTAAGGATCGGGTGATTATTTCAAATAAGAACCACAATGGCGGGTGACGGAATGACTACGGGCTCCGCGACCAACTGAGGATATCAGCGATTGGAAGCTCAGAGGCCTAACTGGTACTGCGTCGGCAAATAAACCAACTAAGCGATGGAAAGATAGTTTACAAGAAAGCTGCAACAACGGATGACATAAGGACTATGGCTTCCGATTAAAGTTGTAAAACTTTCCGATAGCAAAGAGAAAAACAATAAGACACGTAATCGGCGAAAAAAACAACTATTCATCGGCAAGTGGAACAGTTATACGTTGGATGGTTAGTCTGATGAGGAGCCGCAACGGCGGAGGACATAAGGACTATGGCTTCCGATTAAAGTTATAAACCGTTTCGAGAGAGAAAAGCAAAATATCGCAAAGTCAAAAACCTCGGCATCAGAAAAGAAAGGAGCTAACCGTCGGAACATTCAGCGTTTAGCTTCCGCAACGGCGGAAAACGTAAATACTACAGCTTCCATTTTACCGTCCAAAAACTTCCG
Organism: Pseudotsuga menziesii; assembly: GCA_001517045.1. Lineage (NCBI taxonomy): Eukaryota > Viridiplantae > Streptophyta > Pinopsida > Pinales > Pinaceae > Pseudotsuga > Pseudotsuga menziesii. The sequence goes on from LPNX011088154.1 coordinate 241,802, forward strand.
ACAACGAAAATTTATCAAAAAACAAAGTATTAAGTGTTCAAAATATTTAGGCTAGGGAGTGATGAAAATAGTTCGTTTAACCCCCGAAATAGTGACAGCAAAGAGAAGCAAGCTCCGACTTGAACGTAAACAGACTTCCGATAGTGATGAGGGAAATCATTCAGACCAAAAAGACATCATTTTCAAAACTCCACCGTTAACGCGTTTGCCGACAAGAAGTAGTTTTCCGAAAAGCATGAAAGCAATTGACCTCACTTCAAACCAAACTGTAGCAGAGGGAAGAACAAAATAGAGTTCATGAATCCACACACTCTCAGGCAAGATAAAATAAAAAAGGAGGGTCCAAAATTTCAAAAAATTTGGGTGAAAAGTTGCAGCTGCAACACCCAGTTAACAAGGTTTAGAATTTTTGTATGGATGATTTTTCAAGCAATATTCACAAAATGGCATATCCTCCAAACACCTTATTCAATAAATATTAAAAAAAAATAGGTGTGCAGGCGTCTTATGTTTAGACCAAACAATGGAGGTCAAGACCGACTTACCAAAAGTAGTTGAGCTTTCCCTCCTGCACGACGAAATCTCAAGCCACTAGTCACAAAAAAATTCCAAATTGATCCCAAATTCCTTGGAATATAAGGAGAATGCAAGTGGTTTCCCAAAAGAACCTCAACACCCCTAGATTGAGAAAATTCACACTAAGTTTGAACACATTTACATTTAAAGACCCAATACTCCAACAAATAATTGACAAACAAAACAATGTAGACTGATACCAACTGGGCCATCCTATGCAACAATTGATCTCAAACTCATAAGTCATAATCCCATATTCAACCTACTAATGACACCCCATAGCTTCAATATGCTAAATTTGGCATAGAAATCATATGTGTGAGGCTTGGGAAAGGGTTAATGTAATGCCCCTTCACTAGAGGTGGAAATAAATGCAACCAATAGGAGGTTTCCCATTTATGATGCCATTCCATATGTCAATAAACTTATCATTACCAGGGTTCCATGTGATTTTATCGTTGATAAAAGGAATTGTAGTTGTGATTAAATTCCAAATATGTGGTCCCTTATTGGTTATTGGAATGGCATCAATACGTCGTTGCCTATTTCTTATTCTATACTTTTTAATAATGGATTTTTTCCACCATTCCAGATTTCCTTTAATTAATCTCCACATTATTTTAGATCCCATTGCAATTTTCATAAGTTGGGGACTTTTGATTCCTAACATGTGATATTCTATTGGAGATCTAATTGTATTCCAATAGATCAAGTGGAATTAATTTGTATTATTCCTTCCTCCTTCCGAACGAAACTTAAGTATTACACAAGCTATTTGTGAAGATTTTTGATAAACTTGTGTAATAAAAGAAAAACCAAACATAATATAAACCATAAGAATTAACAATGTCTCACACACATATTACATACAGATTTACCTTGGAAACCCAAAACCGACAAATCTAGTATTCCTGAGAGTTGCTCCACTCTCTATATCATAGTATTATATTTTTTATTTACAATAAAATATTGTAGCATCCAAACCCTAATCCATTAACCCATATGATATTATAATCCAAATTCCTTAACTAGAATTACTTTACAATGGGATAAAAACATCTCAAAATGGCCCAAACATAGACCAATTCTTTTTTCCTTTCGGGGGCATTTCCCCACTACCCCCGCTAGTTAGTGAAGATAATGGGACCCCTTGGACTCCCTTTATTTTGTAACCTACTAAGAGTACAACACATGTCTAACATTTTAATTCATTACCCCCATTGGAGCTAGCATAGAAAAAGCGAAGTTAACATAGATTTGATAAGCACAATTATGCATGTTAGATTAAGCCATTAGGCACCCCACCAAGACAATTTCCCTTTGATAATACTTATGATATTTTTCCAAGCCATCATTGTGGGGTTTCCAAGGGATAAAAACATTCCACGATATTTGAAGGAGGTCTAGCTTCAATACCTAGAAACTTTAGAATTCTAGCTTAAGTGTAACATTTAGGGTTTAATATTCCAAGCACATATTTGGCTCTTCTCACTGATAATTTTACCTCTCGTTGCATTCAAATATTTTCCATGACTATTTGAAACCTTTTGGAAATAATAGTGTATGCTCCCTACGTTAGTAATGTGTCATCCACAAACTATGAGTGACTGATGCCTTTGAATACCTAGCTATGCTTATCTCTTGAATGTTCCCTTATATTCTTTCCTTTTACAATTTCCTACTTAATGAGTTTTCCATATTGCTAAATAAAATTGGAGATAAAGGGAATCCTTATTGAAGCCTTTCGATACTCTTCAAAAAACTTGTAGGTCTCCCATTGACTAGAGATGTTACCATGATCTTTTGATGCATATGTGGATCTGGTTCAGAAATTTGGGAGAGAATCCAAAGTTTGACAAGGAAACCACAAAGAAAGAATGCCTGACCCTATCAAAAGCATTGACCATATCAAAATTTACAATCATAATTTTCCTTGTTTGCGTGGCTAGAATAAATGGCTTGTTGGATCATTATAATGCTATCAAAAATTTGTCTTTTTTGTATGAAGTCACCATGGTTGGGTGAGATCATTTTATTGAGCACCTTCCTAACTCGATTTGTAATATTTTTTGCCGAAAAAATATTAGATGAATTGCATAGAGTGATAGGGTAGAATCTAGAAAAAGATGTTAGATTTTCCTCTTTAGGGATCAATTCCATAAATGATGAGTTCATTCTCCATCCCATGTTATTCTCTTGTGAGAGTATTGGAGCATCCACGTCAAATAAGTTTTGATAACATTCCAACATGCTTTGTCTAATGCAAGACCCCATATCACTTATAGGATTTCTTGTTCCTCTATCCCTTTATTGAGTACCTCATTATATTCTATTGTAAGTATATTAGGTATAATCTCTAAAATCATTATGACAAATTTCTCTTCTACCTCATTTTCTTTTGAATAAAGTCTCTCAAATTAGTTTCGAGTTGTTGTTTTAATAGTGTGGAAATATTGTATGGTAGTTCCATCTCCTGGCTTAATTTCTTTGACATTATTCCACTGAGTTATTGCCTTATCTTACCAATGGAAAATGCGGTATTTTTGTCCCCAAAGCGGATCCATGTACTCAGATACTTGATCCACCACGTTTCTTCTTCCTCTCTTGTTGCCTTCTAGATCCTAAAACACAAAGAGCTTTTCTTCATGTGAAATTGTTTGGTGCTTTCCTTCTCTTCCATTTTCAACTGAAGCTTTTCCAATTGGGTTTGAATATCTTTTGTATCCTTATCAGATTGTTTTTATTCTTTCATTTCCCACTCTTTGAGAGCAATCTTGGTCATTTTGAGATTTTTTTCCAAAATGAAGTGTGGGGATCATGGGAGGAATCCACACCATATCAAGAAAATGATTTCAAGGGCATGAGGGTCTTGTAACCAAAGAGGGGAAAACCAAATAGAAGAGGACCATAGTCTAAGGGGGAGCTAAGTTGGAGGGAAATGAGATTGTGATTGGATGTTGTTGAGGAAATGATTCTAGACGAAACAATGAAGCTCAAAAGGAGAAGATTGATATGAATGAGGAATCAATCTAATATAGAAGCTTTATGACCTGGACCGAGTTGTCGATTTGACTAGGTATATCACCCCTTGATCAACTTCACATCGATTAGATTCCAATAATTTATGAGGTCTTACATGTGCTCCCTAAAGGGGGCCCTTACAATAAATCCTCCTCCTTTTCCTTTATTAGACACAACTAGATTAAAAAACTCCTAAAACTATACTTTGCTTTGATGCTTCCATTCCTCTTAGACTAAAATTGGATTTCCAACATTCTTTCTTTTCTTTGTAATCTAGTGGCATGTAAATGTTAAAGACATATATCTTGTTCCATGATTGGAATGTGGTGCATCCTTGTATAGACACATTGATGCAAGTATTGAATAAGGTCCATACAAAATGATTGACATCCCATATAGTGTAAATTCCACCAGAGGTGCCTTTAAAACTAATTGTCATTTCATCACAAATTTTCCAAATAGTAATTTTGTTTTGAAGTAGTTCATCTGATCCAGATTTATGCAGGAACGCAACAGAATACACAAATAACCATAGAAACAAATATGCAGCGGAAATAACACTTCATTTCATTAATCAATAACTGAAACTTGTTTACATACAGAATGGAAATAAACTAGCTAGAGTGCTAGTAGCTTATCTCTGAGAAGAGATGTGGCGGCTACATGCCTCTGAACTCTGTGTTACAATGAGGCTCAAAGGCCTATATATTATTGAGAAACAATGGAAACCCTACACATCCAAAAACCTAACCCTAGGACGTGAAACACCTTAATGTGGGCCCCGTTGGGTAACTTGGTACATCAATTTCCAGGGGTCGTAACTTTAGCATACTACCTCCATTTGACGCGCATGATATATCGCTAGAAATATCTGTTTAAGGACTACATCCATGAACTGTAGGGGTTGGTGATCTGTGTGGATGATCGTTTCCTTCCCCAAAATGTAATGCTTCCATTGTCGACAAGCCTGTACAATGGAATACATCTCTTTGTCATAAGTGGGATATTTGCTGACAGTGTCTCACTGTGATATGCCACTGGATGCCCTTGTTGAGTAAGGACTACCCCAATAGCATAGTCAAAGGCATCTGTCTCGATCTCAAATGATTGTTGCAAGTCTAGTAATGTGAGCACTGGGGCACAACATAGGCGATGTTTCAATTCTGCAAACGCCTTCTGTTGAGTTTTTGACCAAAAGAATTTTGCTTTCGCTCCTCCCTTGGTGACTTGACTCAAGGGCCAAGTGATATGAGAGAATCCCAACATGAACCTACGGTAGAAATTAGCAAGGCCCAAAAAGTTGCGAAGCTCTGTTAGAGTAGTTGGGGCTGGCTAATCTCGAATGACTTGGATCTTGGTTGGATCCACATGTACCCCACAGTCATCAATAATGTATCCTAGATACTGAAACTGGGTCATGCCAAAAGTGCACTTGTCCAAATTGGCACACAACTTGTGTTGCCGCAATGTTTGGAGGACCTGTCGGATGTGGTGGAGGTGCTCTTCCCAAGTTTGGCTGAAGACCAGGATATCATCCAAGTACACTACTACAAATGAGTTGGTGAATGGCTGCAAGATGTCGTCCATCAGTCTCATGAAGGTTGCAGGGGCATTCGTCAACCCGAAAGGCATGACCAAGCATTCGAAAAGGCCCTCCTTGGCTTTGAAGGCAGTCTTCCACACATCGGTCGGTTCGATCAGTACCTGGTGATACTCGGACTTTAAGTCTATCTTGCTAAAATATTTCACCCCTTGAAGCTGGTCCAGGAGCTCATCAATCTATGGGATCGGGTACCTATTCTAGACAATGATCTTGTTCAATGCCCGATAGTCAATACAGAGTCTCCAAGTCCCATCCTTCGTCTGTACCAACACAATCGGGCTCCCACAGGGTGATGAACTTGGCTTGATGTGACCCTTCTGCAGCAGCTCTTGAATTTGCCTCTTGATTTCATCATTCTCCAGAATAAAATGACGATAGATCGGTCCATTGGGCAATGGCGCACCTGGGGTCAGATCGATGGGGTGCTTGACTTGACAGTGGAGAGGCACCCCGGTGGGTGAGGTGAATATGTCCCGGTACTCCTCCACGACCTTGTCCATTTTTTGTTTTCGTACGGAGGGGCCCTGTCTGGAGGTTGTGGCAATGATGTTCTTCTTTCCCTGAGGGCAGATCATCAAGAAAACAAACTTCCCGATTTTGGAAATGAGCTTACTACATTGTTTTGCAGTAACCAAAGAGATAGCGGCAGGGGGTGGTACCTCTGGTAATCTGTACAAATTATTTCCCAACGTAATAATAACAGCATGAGGCCGGGACTCATACACAGCATGTCACTTCCATAAGTATGGTTGACCTAATAATACATCACAAACATCAAGAGGAGCAATATCACATAATACCTCATCGGTGAAGGGCTTGATGCTGTAGGGAAGTCGGCACTGCTGGTTGACACGGAGATCTCGTCCTTGGTGAAGCCATCCGATGGTGTACGGCTGCGAGTGTGCTGTGGTCGACAAACCCAGCCGCTTCATGACCTTTACTGAAATCATGTTCTTTTGGCTCCCACTGTCGACAATGAACTGTAGCGGGGAACCCTTTACCCACATCTGGGAGTGGAAAAGATGCTCCTCCTCCTCTGAATCTTCTAGTTCTTCCTTTTGGATCTTCATGGTGGCAACTGTGGTGTTGGGCTCTGCATCGATAATCTTCTTCCCTCTGTCATTCCCCTTCTTGGGTTCTGATTCAGTGTCAGAGTATGCATCTGATTCAGAAGCCTTTATCTCGGGCACTAGTGATTGCTTAGCCCAACACTCACTTGTGTTGTGAGTGGGGCTCTTATGGAACTCGCACCACTTTCCCGCTTCCTTCTTCGGCTTTGCAGTGTTTCTCTTTGTTTGCGGCTTTGGAAAGTTTTCTTGAGTCACCATGCCTTGGCTGTGTCCTTGGTTCTGCGGTTTGGGGGCACCTTTCCCTTGCTTCTGATTCACAGATCCAAAGTCTCACTTTTTCTGTTTGAATTTTTGCTCAATTTTGGCAACGTACCGATATGTTGTACCAAGCGAGGAGATGTCGAGGAACTCCATTTCCTCCTAAATGTATCTGTGCAGACAACTTCGGTACTTCAGCACCAAATGTTTCTCTGAATATTTGATACCCAACTTGGTGCGCAGGGTATGGAACAGATTCGTCAGCTCATGCACATCTTGATCTCTTTGTTGCCGCAGCGTAGTCCATTGGATGTACTTGTCCTCATAGCTCCCCACCGGATAATATTGTCCCTTTATGGCATCTTGAAAATAATTCCAAGTGGGTACGACCGAGAACAAAGAGGGTTCCTCCTCATCCTTTCTCTCACAGTAGGTTTCCCACTAGTCCTTGACATGGGGGGCGACTTTGAGTAGAGAAAAAGTAATCTTTTCCCGGTCAGAAAAGTCATGAACCGAGAAATATCCTTCTAATAGATTCAACAATTTATATACGGCGTCTACATCTATTCGACCATCAAATATGCGAATGTCGAAATTTACTTATACCTTAAAAGGGGTTACACCTCCAGAGTGGCTTCTAGATGCAGATGCGCCGCCAGTGGGAAGTCATTAAAGGATCTGGGCGAAGTTATCCATCATCGCGTTCCTTTGTTTTTCAAGGGCCTCCTCGAGCAACATTTTGATAGGATCTTCTGCACCCTCGTCTTTCTTTTCGTCCCCCATGGGTGGCCGTAGGGATTTGTGAGGCTGATCTTGCAAAGGTTCAACCAGATCGAGCCCTAACTCTTTATACCCCGCCCTCGTTGGGGACATGCAAAGAAGGATCGAGAAAGAGCAGATTGCTCTGATATCACTAATCCAGATTTAAGCAGGAACGCAACAGAATACACAAATAACCATAGAAACAAATATGCAGCGAAAATAACACTTCATTTCATTAATCAATAATTGAAACTTGTTTACATACAAAATGGAAATAAACTAGCTAGAGTGTTGGTAGCTTATCTTTGAGAAGAGATGTGGCAGCTACATGCCTCTGAACTCTGTGTTACAATGAGGCTCAAAGGCCTATATATTATTGAGAAACAATGGAAACCCTACACATCCAAAAACCTAACCCTAGGAGGTGAAACGCCTTAATGTAGGCCCCTTTGGGTAACTTGGTACATCGATTTCCCGGGGTCGTAACTTTAGCATACTACCTCCGTTTGACACGCATGATATATCGTTAGAAAGATCTGTTTAAGGACTACATCGATAAATGTCAAATATTGAGTATAAAATGGACTCATATTTGCACGACCATTCGATGCCAAAAAAATGTCTTTTAGGGCCTCAAAACGGCTCCGGAAGTTTAGGACCCGAAAACTGCCAAAAATAGTAAATTGTGCTACAATTAAGGAAACTGGAAAACTGAAAGAAACAATGGTGGGGGTCCAAGAGGAATAGGTGGGTGGCCACCAATATCCTCCTGGATCATCATCTACCTCAAGTTTGGCCTCTTAGATGATAAAAATTGCTATATTTTATGTCCTTATTATATATCTCACTATCATCTTTTGTAGCCTTGCTTCCCATTCCTCTATAGTTCCAAGAGACAATCTTCATTATTTAATAGATGGAGGTTTGTGTTCTCCTCCTTGCATGGGGGATTGATTTCTTGTGGTTTTTTAGTCGAGCTTCTATTCCCTATTCCTATCATTCTATCTAGAGTGGTTTTTAATCCTAGAGTTTTCGTCTTGTTAGTTGTTTCTTCTTTTTTTCTCTTTGGTTGACTTCTGGCCTACTTTCCAAGTTTGTTTGTGCTCTTATTCTTCTTCATATATATTGTCCTCATCCTAATGGCTTTGACCTGGATTCCCAGTGAGTATACCCTAGGGAATGGATATCTTGTCATGATCCTGGTCGATTTCCTCTTGGTGATCTAAGTCCTCACCATTTGAAACAAGAGTGGGATCTAAAAAGGGAGGAAATGTTGACAAGAAGGAAAAAGGAATGCTCTTTTACATTGTTGGCTACTATCTCTGTAAAAGGTATTGCCTCTTTTTTTTAATTTGTTTATTATTTATTATGATTATCATTTATCATTTATAAATTAAATATTTCTTCCTTCTTTATTCAAATTTACTTGTATCTAAATTTTTAGTTATTTTTATCATTAAAACTACAATTTCTTATTGATATTATTTATTTTTTATTATTTAAATATAACTAATCTTTTAGTTTATATAGTTGTATTTCTTTTAAATTATTATTAATTATTATTTTGCTTAGTTCAATCATCTAAAACTCAATTTAATTTTCTTTTTAATTTAAAAATATGTTTTCCTAATCTAACGCCTTTATCTTACATTTTAATCTTTTTAATTGAATTTTATTTTTATACTTTATTAATTTCACATAACGGCTTAATCCGAAAATTTGACTTTCCTAACCCTACATCCAACGGTCACCTCTTTTTTAACATTATAAACTCCTCTCTTTTCTCTGCACTGAAGCATAATTTCTCAGTATGTTTTCTTAGTAATCTTTTGATTCTTCTTCCCTGAATATGAGCAGGGTTTCTGCTTGAAAAATCAGTTTCAAATTTACAACGCAGTAAAAATCCCAAAAGATCATGGAATATATTGGCTCATCTTGAGATATAAATTCAAATCTATTGGACACTGCATTGAGATTGGTTGTTCTAGGACTAGATCTGGGTGAAGTTCCTTGATAGGATATCATAACAGTTGAGGAGGGGCCAACCTGAATGGGAGTATCCTTAATTAGGCCTAAGGAAGCTAGGGTTGATGAGAAAGGAGACAAGGAGGGTTTGATTCGCTTTGATCTCGATTTTTTCTTCACTACTTATCATTGATCTCCTTTGTTTTCCTTATATGGCTCTTGAATTTGGTTGTTTTTCTTTTTCTTACAAAATACCCATATTCACATCATGCTTTGCATTTGAACGAAAATTGCTCATAATCCACTCTTATGGTGTTTCCAATTTCCCAATGTTAGAAGGATGGCCTTCGATAACCCTTTTTCTAGATCCACCTGTTGCTTCCGCAACTGTTTCCCCCCCCCAAATTAATGTTTTAATTTTTGGGCCCCTCCTCATTATTTTGTATGGCTTGATCGTTGAGCTCCTTGAGCGTGATTTTTTCCGTTTCTCTGAAGGTGGATGTCAGTAATTTATGTATGCCTTGTTCATTTTTGGGTTTGAGTCATGAATGTGTGGTCGAAGAGAAGAAAATTTGTTGTTCTTCAGCGCATCCTCTGTGAAAAGAAGCGATTTTGGTTCCAGCCGATCCTTAGCACTGCTCAAATACTTGAGTTTCCCTATAAGCGGGCATCTTTTACTGCTGGATCGGGGGCTGCGAAGTTTCAACCCTTCCGCCGTTGCGGCTCCTAGACTTTTCTTTCGTCCGATTTCCTAAACCGTCCGACGCCCGATGTATGTTAACTGTAAATTGCTTGTCCGTAGCCTCTGTTCGCCCGCCGTTGCGGCTGGGAAGAGATAGCCAACGTACGACCTGAGTCTCTTCCGACGCCCGACTTAGTTTCCCATCCGTTCCGCGTGCCCTCTAGCTCTCCTCCTCCGCCGTTGCGGCTGCTAAAGTCTTCTGGCTTTCGAAGCTAAAACCGTCCGACGCCTGACTCATGACACCTCCCGCCCACGTTTCGCTTGGCTACGACTTAAACTTCACCCGACACTGCGGCTGGTTGTTTCCCCAGGCTCCCGAACTCGCTTCTCTCTAACTGCCGACTTGTTTTTCCCTCCGGCGACCATAGAATATTGCCAGGCCCGCAGTTTCTAGGCGACCGGTCAATCTGCCACGACAAGAAGAAAGACTAACTCATTTGGTAGAGGTATGACTGAAAAGAGGCAAATGGAAGATGAAGTCCGGAGCTGTAAAGGCGTGATCCCAGAAACGGATCAGTTACCAAGTTGTCATGATCACATAATGACAAAAGATCGGAATGTGAAGAGTTTGAGAAACCGAAAGACCATGCGTCTGGAAAACAAAACGCTCTATAATTATAGTTTAAATGGAGGGACGAGACACTGAGAAAGGGCTTTTTCCCCTTGAAAATTTTGTATATGTTTGCTTGTAAGAGGAACTACTTCGTTTTGCAAAAAAAACTGCAATTTTGTCTATCGGAGAGAGTGTAAAGTGGAATGTATCAATGCAACTCAATGAATAATGTTGAAGAGGAACTATTTCGTTTTCAGCTATGTTTCATTTACTGTAAGAGTATTTAATGTTCTGAACCTATGTTCTGGTTAAACGTTCTTCAGTATGTTTCTGGGATATTTTTTCACTGTGAGCAATAAATGTTGTTATAAAATGATCGACTATCTGGTTATTTAAATATCTGTAAGCGTTCATGTACTTTAGAAGAAGTATCAACTATCTGTGTTTCTTTTTAATGCATGTGAAAATGTATTGCTCATTTGAAATGATAAATCTTGCTCCCTAGGGATAGTTTAGATAGTTTGTTTATTTCTTTTTGTATCTGGTTTGGTTGCTCGCGAGCAAAAGACGAGAGGTAATAACCTGCGCATCACTTTGTGACCGCTCCCTACATCTTGATCGCCCCATGCATTTAGTTAGGCACTTGCATATCATTTCTTTAAGTCAAAAAACAAAAACTTGGTGGGCCGGGCCGCAACCGATAAAACCTTAGTTTTGTTTCTTGACCTACGGTAGCCGGACCGCAAACCGGACGGATTCCCTATTCCAAACAGTCAACGGGCTAGTTGGGAACGTTGATTGGGGAGAATCCCTTACTGTTGCCGCCTGCGAATTTCCAGGCATCAACACCACCTTTACACAAATTCTAGCAAATTCAAACATATTTTCCCTGGGATTTTACTTGTCTATGTATTTCCTAAGTGTGTTCCCAATGCGTCTGAGAGCGTCTTCATTCCAGCGTGAAAGGGAAGATGTGAAAGTCTTACCCATGTAGGAACAAATGACGAAACATCTAGATCCAAATCAAAGTTTGGAGTCTATCTATTCAGATACATTCCTCGAGATCCTAAGAAATACATGTACCATCCTTGAATTTTAGATCTTGGTCTTATTTGATTTCAAATAGGAAGGCATACAACCATTGTCCATAGAAATGTTAAATAAGCTTAACTTTTATCAAAACTTGCTAGTTATTTTGAACCCAAGAAACCACTGAATGTGGGGATGGTTATATCCTCATAAATTATGATCAATCCTTGATCTGCTAGGGATAAGGACCATATGGCTGGAATAAGATGCTAGAAGAGGGACTTTCAAATTATTTTCTAGTTCCTTGATGAACCATGAGGGGTGAGGATGAGCAACTAATTTACCAATGGCCAATATGAGAGCTCGGATGGTAAGAGCATCAAAATTAGGCGGAATGGGAACTGCCACCCCCTGAGATTTGAATTCACACACCAACAAGGAGAACCAAGGTGTCATTGATAACAATCAAATGTATAATATTTTTTGCACACTTTTGGGAGTGAACATAGTTTTGGTGTAGAATAAAGGGTATTTGTAATGTCCTTCTTTATAAATGTCATAATCATGGTGTTATTTATTATGACATTTTTTCTTAGTTTAATCGTTAGGGGATATGTTATGGGTGGCACGCATGAGGGGTCTTATATGGACCTAATGGAAATCAAGTATTGTATTTTCGTAGGGTCTTGGAGTAACAACCAAGAACTAGATTGAAATTCATGCTCTATATATTGGGATCGCTCTTCTTCGATCTTAACAAATCAAGCTAGCTTTGATATTTTGCAATTCCTCTTTAGTTATAGTGTAAAAACCAAAAATTTCTATTAAACTACATATGTAAATAAAAACATGTGAAAAATATGAGTTTGGTTGTAGCAAGATGAGTCATGAGCATCACAACCTGTTTTCTAAGGAAAGGCTTGAATGATAGCATAGAGAACATCATTATGGAACACAGTCTACAACTTTTATTTATATATTTTTAATTTTTTTTCTACCAACTACATCGGGTAAGTGATGCTCATAATTCAGTCGATTTGCCACTTCATACTCTAATATATGACCATTCTCATTCTTGTGAAAACGCATCAGTATGTGTTTTTCAATAATAATAAAAACAATAAGAAAGCAAAGGTATTTTGACATAATCTAATGGGTTATATGCCATGAAAGGGACAATCCATGAAAATGGTCCATAATTAGCGAGTCAAATTTTAATGGGATAATTTTTCACAAATTGGCTTTATTTACCAACTTAAGGAACAAATTGAATAAATTTTCCCCAAATTATTTCGTAAATTAATTGCAAGGGAAGAAAAAAGTTTACTTGCTCTCCTAAATTGTTACAAAATCATTTTACTCTTAAAATCTAGTGGTATCGTTAACAAGCTTATGGGATAGGGGTGCTTACCCCACAAGCTAATAGTGCTTCTTACAAGAAGCTTACTACACAAGCTAATAATGTGACATCAACAAACGTCACATTATAAGCTTCCAAATTAGGGTGATCCACATATGTCCCTAAAAAAAACCCAAAACAAACTTTCTTTTTTCATAGAAAAAAAATCACAATCCAAAACTATAATAATTTTGAACCATATTATTTATACTTCAATTACATATCATTAAAAATATGTTTCTATTTGTACTTCTAATAACCCATATATGTGTTCATTCTAAAAACATATACTATAGTATGTGTGTATATGTTATAACCAAAAGCAAACTTAATCTTGCTTAAACACAATAATATAACAAACACCAACTTTTGTCATAATGGTTACGTGAGTGTTAGATATGAAAGAAGAATAAAATAATATATATGAATATCGTTAATGATTATTTTTCCACATACGTCATGTTAAATGTATGAAAAAGTTATATATATGTATATGTATATGTATAGACATTATTATACTATGATATTATATTTATCTTTTATTCTATTTATATATAGAATTATTTTTTTGGACATTGTTTGATGATTGACTTGTAAAAAATAAAGAAAATATTGACATATTATTAAGAATAGTCAAGTTAATATTAAAACTATTCACGTGAACTATACATGAATAATAATATTTGTTTAGATGTTATAATAATTTTGAAATGAATAGTAAGAGTAAGAGTAACAATAAATGTTTGTGTGAAACATTATATTTATTATTCGACTTAGTTGTATGTCAAAGGTTTTAAGACTTTACCAATGGTTACTTTATAAGGAAAGTTAGATTAATATTAAAATTATTTACGGTTATTCCAAGAATTTATGGTCTTTCCAAGATACACAAATAATGGAACCCCATCGACCCATTGTTGATACCATCGGGTCTCCTAGTTACCAATTAGCGAGATTCCTTGCCTATAAATTAAAGCCTTTGGTTAGTAATATTGAATCCTTCATTAAAGACTACTTCTTTTGTGGATATGATTAAAAACAAAAAGGTGGAAAAAGATGACATCCTTCTCATTTTTGACGTGGTTTCTCTATACACGATGATCCCAATCAGAGAGGCTATCGACATCATAAAATATCTCGCAGACCCTAAGACTACGAATTTGGTTGGTGTTTCCTTAAAATCCACACTCTTAGGTTATTTTTACGAGCAAACTTGTGGTGTGGCAATGGGCTCACCATTGTCCCGAATTGTATCCAACTTGTTCATGGAATGCTTTGAACAAAATGATTTAAACTCCTTCCACCTGAAACCACGTTGGTGCATCGAATATGTGGATGATACAAACTCAAATTGGTCTCATGGAAAATTGGAACTTGAAAACTTCAAAGATCACATAAACAACCAATCAGATATCATCAAATGGACCATAGAGCTTGAAGAAGAGGGAAATCTTCCATTTCTTGATGTCCTGATCACGAGAGACCCAGATGGAAGCTTGGATCATAAAGTGTATAGAAAAAAGACACACACAGTTCAATACTCACATGTGCAATCTCACCACTCTCGCCACTAGCTGGGCCAAAAGATGGGCATATTGAATACCCTTATCACTCGAGGAAAAAAAGATCTCAGATAACTCTAGTTTGGAATCGGAAAAAAAGACCACTTGAAAAATGTATTCAAACAAAATGGGTACTTTGATTACCAAATTGAGAAAGTCTTCAAGACAGTCCATGGTAGTAAATATTCCACTAGGATTAGAGTCAATAATGCTAAAAAGGTATTCCTTTCATACATTCAAGGAACAATCGGCAAGATAGCCAAAATTCTAGAAAATAAAAATATCATTACGACATTTTCTCCCCTAACAACTTAAGAAAGATTCTCAGCTCGGTCAAAGACCCAATCGATATCAACTTACAAAAAGGTGTATACAAAATTTCATATGCTTGTGGTAAATCATATAGCGGTCAAACTGACAGAACCTTCAAGACAAAAGGAACATTGTGCTGACATTATGTATAATAGAATTAAGAACTCAGCCCTAACAGAACATCCCTTCATAACTAAACATCCCATCAATATTAATTAGACAAAAATCTTGGCAAAAATCGATAACTACTCTAAATGCAAGATTCGTGAGCCTATTGAAATTGAAAAGAATTCCAATAACCTCAATAGAGATGAGGGACTGAAATTAAGCCATTGTTGGCTACTAGTCATTAGCTTGTGTTCACAACCTCTAACAAATTAAGGGGCTTTCTTTCCTTATCAGTTTGTGGGTTCTCTATGCCACATAAATTCCACACATACTTCTTTAGAATCTTATGAATGGTCGGCTTGCAAACACATTGATTTGGAGTAGTTTGTATTAATAAGAAAATCAAAGGATAAAGTTTCTCGACTTCTTCATCCTGATGAAGAGTTGTAGATAGACAGATCGGAACGTCGACCTCAACACAATGACAATCGCAAATACTCCAAACTTACTCACAACTTCTTAGTGCGAATTCTCGGCATCCGATATTAAAATTATTCATATAAACTATACATGAATAATGATATTTAAATTAATAGTTTTCATGATTTTTAGATTTTATAATAATTTTCAAATGAATAGTAAGAGTAAGAGTAACGATAATTTTTTGTGTGAAACATTATATTTCTTATTCAACATAGTTACATATCAAATACTTTAATAGTGGTTACTTTACCAAAAAAAAAGTTAGGTGCCAAGTTTAGAGTAGATGTCACTTTTGTTGGATGTGGAGCCTGATCTTCCTGATTTAGAGATGTTATTATTTCAGTCGTGTTTGGATCCCAACACCTGACGGGGGGGTTGGGAGGGGTTGGGGAGGGATTTCACCCCCACTATAGTCGTGAGGGGGGTCCATGGTTTTGGGAAGCCTGTGGTATTTTCCCGTGGTATTCCCTTTATAAAAGGAAGGCATTGTAATATGGATGTGTATTTGAATTGAAGCATTGTAAAAGCAATCTCTGTGATTGTGTAAGAGAGACTATGAAAGAGTGAAGAGGAAGTGCAGTGGGGTTGTTGCAGGTTGTATC
The DNA here is from genome assembly GCA_001517045.1 of Pseudotsuga menziesii. Classification (NCBI taxonomy): domain Eukaryota; kingdom Viridiplantae; phylum Streptophyta; class Pinopsida; order Pinales; family Pinaceae; genus Pseudotsuga; species Pseudotsuga menziesii. The sequence goes on from LPNX011088154.1 coordinate 257,847, forward strand.
CCTTCATTTTTCTAAATGGTATAATAATACAAGACTGGTGATTTCTGTATGGACGTAGCCCATCTTGGGTGAACCATGCCATATACATGTCTCTCTTGTAATGTGTTAAATGTGTTTTCATATTTGCATCTTGTTTATTGTTTATTGTTATTGCTCTGCGATCCTATTTTTCTAACAATCGGTATCAAAACCAAAAGGTCTAATTGGCTGGTAAACTGGCAGGAAAGAAGGGTTCCTAGTTCAAGTGGGAGCAATGGTAGAAGAAGGAAAGCTTAGGGTCGAGAAATGCAAGATAATTTGATTCTTACATTAGATAATACTAGTGATTATTGGGTAGTAGATTCAAGGGATTCATGTCATGCTACACCCCATAGGAAATTATTTCATGATTATGTTCCAGGTGATTTTAGACATGTTTTATTGGGGGATGATTAATCATGTAAAACTGTTGGAATGGGTAAGGTATTGATTAAGTTAAATAATGGAAATGAATGGTTATTAAAAGATATAAGGCATATTCCTACTATGAAAATAAATTTAATCTCAACAGGGAAGTTGGGAGATAGGGGTCGTTTGTCTATGTTTGGGAAAATGTGGCGGAAGATCATTAAAGGAGCATTGGTACTAGCATAAGGAGATAGGATAGGTATGTTGTATTTATGTCCTCATAATACCAATTATTTTATCTCTGTAGCTTCCGCAGAATCCTGTGTAGTGTTGTGGAATCATAGGATTCGCCACATGAGGGAGAAGGGGATGCAGATTCTCCACTCAAGGAAATTGCTTCTAGATCTGAAGTAGGTAAGTCTGGAATTCTGTGAGAACTGTGTTTTTGGAAAACATAAGAGAATTCGATTTCTCAGGGTTGGGAAATAGAAGAAGAGTGAAAAGTTAGAGCTTGTTCATACAAATGTATGGGTATCGGCTCAGGTATAATATCTTGGTGTCTCTCATTATTATGTTACTTGGTGTCTCTCATTATTGATGATGTAACTATAAAAACTTGGGTTTGTTGAATTAGACAGAAATCTGATGTGTTTGCTACTTTTAAGAAGTGGAAAGCTTTGGTTGAGAATGAGATAGGAAAAATATTAAAGTGTCTCAGATTTGATAATGGAGGTGAATATTGCAACTAGGAGTTTGCTAGTTATTGTTCATACCATGGGATTCGTAGAGAGAAGATAGTCCCAGGAACACCACAAGAAAACAGTGTCAAAAAGGAAGAATAGGATGATCATGGAGTGTGCAAGGTGTTTGAGATTACATGCAAGGTTTCCCTTACAGTTTGGCCTAATGTTGTAGATATGGTTGTTTACTTAATAAATATAGGGATTTCAAGTGATTTGGATGGTGGAATTATGGAGGAGGAATGGGCAGGAAAAAAGTTAAACTACTCATTTCTGAGAACTTTTGGTTGTGAAGCATTTGTCCATATTTATAAAGAAAATAAAATAAAGCTTGAGGCTAAATCCAAGAAATGCACCTTTATTGGATACGGGGTTGATGATTTTGGTTATCGCTTATGGAATTATGAAAAGCAAAAAATCATTAGGAGTAGAGATGCAGTATTCAATGAAAAGGTTATGTACAAAGATTAGTTGCAGGGAAAGAAATATGAAAAGGAAAACATAGAGTACACAATGTTTGATGAAATCAAAGAAAATGAAGTTCCAAAGGTATCGGAAATTCAAGAACAACAACAGGTACCTCAAACTCCTTCAAGTGTAAGAAGATCTACCAGGTTAAGTAGACCACATGAATGTTTATCTCCTTCATTGTATTATTTATTGATGACTGATTTTGGTGAACCAAAATGTTGTGAAGAGGTAATGCAAGTGGAAACTATTAAGAAGTGGGAGCAAGGCATGAATGAGGTGATGGACTCATTGGTAAGAAACCAAACTTGGGATTTGGTTGAGTTTCTTGCATGTAAAAGAGCATTGCAGAATAAATGGGTTTACAGGTAGAAGGAAGAAGAAGGAGACAAGAAGCAGTACAAGGCTAGACTTGTTGTAAGGGGATTTGCACAAAAGAAAGGTATATACTTTCATAAAATATTTTCTCCTATTCTTAAAATGAATTCAATTGGGACTATTTTAATTCTAATGGCGGTAGAAGATTTGCATCTTGAACAATTAGATGGAAAAACAACTTTTCTCCATGGGGATTTGGAGGAAGAGATTTATATGCATCAGTCACAAGGGTATGAGGTCAAAGGGAAGGAGAATTTGGTTTGCGGGTTGAAGAAGAGCCTGTATAGACTAAAGAAAGCTCGAAGGCAGTGGTATTTGAAATTTGACAAGTTTATGAAAAAACAGGGTTATAGTAGATGTCATTCTGACCACTATGCTTATTTCAAGAGGCTAGATAATGGAAGATATATTATCGTGTTATTGTATGTGGATGACATGATTGTTGCAGGGTATAACATGTAGGATATAAGTGTGCTCAAAAGGAAATTAGCTAAATCATTTGCGATGAAGGATTTGGGTGTTGCAAAGCAAATCCTTGGTATGAGAATAAGAAGAGACAGTAAAAAACGCAAATTGACATTGTCTCAGGGTGAGTCAATAGAAAAGGTGTTGGACAGGTTTAGGATGAAGAATGCAAAACCAGTTAGTACACCTTTGACCAGCCATTTCAAACTAAGTAAGGAGTTGTGTCCCAAGGAATGGGAAGAGATAGAATACATGTCCAAGGTTCCCCATTCATCAACAGTTGGTGGCTTGATGTATGTCATGGTGTGCACAAGACCGTATATTTCACATGCAGTGGGAGTTGTGAGCAGTTTTATGAATAATATAGGTAAAGAGCATTGGAGGGAAGTACAATGGATTCTCAAGTATTTGAGAGGCAACACTTCTCATGCATTATGTTTTGGAGGTTCAAACATTGTTCTACAGGGATATGTTGATGCAAATATGGTAGGTGATAAAGACAGCAGGAGGAGCACTACAAGGTATGGAACAATAGTAAGATTGATTTTTAAATTGCAAAAGGTTGTTGCACTTTCAACAACGAAAGCAAAGTATGTTGTTGATACAGAGGCTAGTAAAGAGATTATTTGGTTGCATAGGTTCATAGAGGAATTGGGTAAGAAGCAATAGAATAACAAGTTTTACAGTGACAACCAGAGTATCATTCATCTTGCAAAGAACTCAACCTTCCATTTGAAGACTAAACATATAGAGCTCAAGTACGATTTCACAAGATCTATTATGGAAGACAAATTGTTAAATTTGGAAATGATACATACTAGCTAGTTATATCCAAACATGTTTACAAAGGTAGTAACCAGAGAGAATCTGAGTTCCTGCTCAGTTTCTATTAGCCTTCAAGCATGAAGGTGAAGATGAGAAATTTTCTAGGTCCAAGGTTTAAAGCATAGTCCAGCAAGTGCAACAGCAGTGGATTTATTGTGATCAGTCTCCAAGTGGGAGATTGTTGGTTGTGTAGCTTGATCTTCCTGATTCAGAGATATTATTATTTCAGCCGTGTTTGGATCCCAGCATTTGACAGGGGGTGTGGAGGGGCTTGTCCCCCCACTATAGTCATCATGGGGGACCATGGTTTTGGGCATCCTGTGGTATTTTCCAATAGTATTCCCTTTATAAAAGGAATTCATTGTAATATGGTTGTGTGTTTGTATTGTAGCATTGTAAAATCCATCTTTGTGATTGTGTGAGAGATACTGTGAGAGAGTGAAGAGGAAGTGCGACGGGGTTGTTGCATGTTGTATCCCTTGTTTTTGTTGGATGGTATAATAGGACTGACCAATTTTGTATGGACGTAGCCCATCATGGGTGAACCACGTTATATCTGTGTCTCTCTTGTAATGTGTTAAATGTGTTTTAATAATCGAAACTTTTTTATTATTTATTGTTTATTGTTATTGCTCTACAATCTTGTTTTTCTAACAACTTTTAATGAGACATTAACAAAAGTGTGGCAACTTTTAATGTTTAACATTTGATATAAATGATAATAAGAATGTAGGTTAACATAGAAGAGAGGGGCCTTTGTCTTGTAAACTAGATTAATAATTAAAGTGGGATTTAATCATCTAACCAATGAAAATTATAAAAATAAGTGGCATCATGCAAGATGTTAGGATATTTAGACACTTAGGATTTAGTTAAGATCAACTTGTGTAATATATCCATTAGGTAAAAGTGTGTTTCTTTAGTATGCATTAGTATGCATTTGTAAATATTCTAATCTGGTGGTCACGATATGTTCTAGACATAGAGTGATCCGACGGTTCAACTTCTCTTAAATCATACCTACCATTGATCCATGGCTTAACACCCGATTGGTCTATGATCTCTATTTAAAGAGCATAGAGGGTCCTTGGCTAGTTGATCAATTATGAGAAGTTCATATGTAAATTTCTTTCTTTTGCATCATAAATTGCTCCAAGTAGCTATTTGGCTAGGGTTGTGGACTGTTTCCCTCTCGAGGGTTTTAACCACGTGACAAGCATTGGTGTGTTGATCTGTGATATATTTGTGTGAAGTGGTTGTTGAAGGTGTTCGATCTTTTGGGAGTACCCTGTGTACCCGAACATGGTATCAGAGCTTTTATGAAGAGTCGCTTTCGGTTTTGATCAAGATCTCGAACCCGTGTTGTCGAAAGTTTGAAAGGGTTTTTGTTTATGGATTTTTTGTGCATTTTTGTCCTATGGGAGCTATTCCATTGCGTCCATAGCATCGTTTCCATTAAGAAATAGTTTTTGTTTCACCGAAAACCATTTCTGTTTGCTCTCGAAACACCCATTTCGAAAAATCTGAAGGTATAATGTTATAGTGACGGATTTTTTTTAAATCTCTCATATTTTATCAGTTTATTATTAGATATTTTCTATTTTAGTCTCGGACTGTTGCCTTCCTTGACTGCGTATGCTCTTTTCCATGCACCTTGCGCGATCGCGGCGAATCAGAAACAGTAAGAGAAAGTTTTTTTTCTTGTCTTCTCGGCTATGTATGCTCTTTGTCGTGCACCTTGTGTGATCATGGCAAATTTGAAACATCGAGAAAACTTGAAAACGTAGAATTTCCGGGTAAGCTAACGAAGATCTAACCCCATTGTGTGGAAAAGTTTTTTTGTTTTTGTGTTTCATTTTTTTTTGTGATTTGCAGGAAAAGAAAGCAAGCACGGAGAACGACAGAGGAGTTTAAAAAAAAAAAAAAACCCTTCCTCTTTCCATACTTTTGCGTACCTTTTAAACTTAACTCACTTGGTTCAAAGTTGCTTTACTCCTTGATAAGTCTTGAGTTCAAGTCTGCATGCAATTTCTATTTTCAAGTTTCTTTATTGTAAAAGTGCATCTCACATAAATAAAATAAAATAAAAAGTGAGTCACTTAAGTCTAATTTATTGCCGCACTATTTAAAAGTCACATTATTGTAAAAGTGAACATCACTTATTCTACAAAAGTGATTCACTTCAAAGCAACTTTATTGTAAAGTGATTGTCAAAGGTTGATCTTGGGAAGAATGGGCTTTTTTTTTTAGTTGGTTAAGTTAATATCTGCCATGTCACTATTGGGGACATCTTCAACTTTTTCTTTGATCAAGCATAACTTCATCATCCAGAATCAGTTTTAAGTGTCTTTTTTTTTTTAAACCGCATATTTTTTTTCGAGCTCTTTGCATCCAGACAGTTAGTTTATGTTCTTTCAGCCATTATTTTATGGTATGGCTACCCCTTGTGATATTATACTTACAAGTTCTAACTATTTCTCATGGAAATCTTGTATGGAGGATGTTCTACGAAGTAGGGGACTTTTCAAGATAACCTTAGGGAAAGAAACAGAACCCATTGATGATGATAAGAAAATTAAATGGGCAAATAGATGTGATGAAGCTCATGGATTGATTGGGATGTCAATCTCTACTGATTTGCGATTCCACATATCTGGAATTGATGAACCTAATCTTGCTTGGGAAAAGTTGGAATCTGTGTTTGGTAAACACAATGAAATTCGAGGTCATCAACTTGAGAATGAGTTACTTTCCTTTAATCCAAATGATTTTTCATGCATTCAAGACTATTTATCTAAGTATAAAACTCTTACACTATTATGTGCAGAATGCAAGATTAAAAAAGAAGACAAACAATGTATTTATCGTATTCTTTCAAAACTTGGACCTGCATATTTTGTTTTTGTATCTACATTCTACTCCATGAAAGAATCCTTGACTGCAGCTAGCTATCAAGATCCTAGCCTTGAATCCTTTTGTGATTCCTTAATTAGAGAGCAAGATAAGCTCATTCATCTTGAAATAATTAACAATGCAGATACATCTGGGAAATCCTTATTGTCCCAACAGAAAGAAAAGTCCAAGCCTCCCAAGAAACAGAATTTTCGCAATAATAAGCAAAACAACAAGGGTTCCAAACCTTCTCAGTCAGCTCCTTCTTTAAAAAATGACAAAGGATCCAAGCAAAAAGGAAAGAAGACTGAGCGTCATTGCAATCTTTGTGGGAAAGATAATCATGATGAATCTAAGTGTCTTAAGAAGATGGCAGCCTTGGAAGCAGCAATGAAGAAGCACCACATCAGCCTAGATTCGTCTTTAGAATCTACCTCTCATGGACATGCACTTTGTGCTTCTGGTTACTCTTATACTGCATCTTCTTCTTCTACTTCAATTGAATGGCTCATTGATTCTAGAGCATCTTATCATATGGCTAAGGATAAAGCCTTCTTTTCTACTATGCATGAATGTAAAACCAAACAAATATTTGTTGGTGATGATAGATCTCTAAGTGTTGTAGGATCTGGACAGTTCCAGTAGAAAATGGTCATTTCAGTGATGTACTATGTGTTCCAAAAATTTCCTGCAATTTGCCATCAGTCTATCAAATTACGCATTCAAGTGAAGGTAAAACTGTAACATTTACACCTCACTAAGTTGTAATCAAGGATTTTAAAAATCCTCAAAATATCCTTGCTACTGGAACTATTGATGATATTACCAGGTTGTACAAATTTAACAACTTTGGGTCATCATCTTTTCCTTCAGTTTTTGTTGCTCATAGTGATAACTTGAGCAAACTTTGGCATGAGCGATTTGGTCACTTAAATTATCGCTCATTGCAACAACTATGTAAAGACAATATGGTGACTGGTATTCCGCTGGTATCTTGCAAGGATGGTGTTTGTTCCGGTTGTGTACTCGAAAAACATCATCAGGATAGTTTTGACAAACGTGCCTCTTGGCACGCCTCGGTTCCCTTGGAGCTTGTGCATAGTGACTTGTGTGGCCCTCTTCCATCTGCTTCCTTTTCTGGTTTCAAATATTTCTTAACTTTCATTGATGACTACTCCAGACGCACTTGGGTTTACTTCCTAAAACTTAAGAGCGAAGTATTTAACATGTTCTTGGCCTACAAGGCCCTTGTTGAAAAACAATCTGGTCATCAAATTATTAAGTTAAGATCTGACAATGGAGGAGAATATGTTAACAACAAGTTCACTACTTTTTGCTCTGAACAAGGAATCCAACAACAACACACTGTTCCATATACACCAAAACAAAATGGTGTAGCTGAATGAAAGAACCACACTTTAAAAGAAATGGCTAATTGTATGATCCAATCTAAGGGACTAAGTCTTCAATATTGGGCTGAGGCCATAAATTGTGCAAATTACATAGTTAATCGCACACCCACTAAATTTTTACAGGGTATAACACTGGAAGAAGCATGGAGTAAAATTAAACTAGATGTAAGTCACTTTCGTGTGTTTGGTTGTGAAGCATGGGCTCATATTCCGGAAGAAAAACGGAAAGCATTGCAGCCTAAAAGTGAAAAGTGCATATTTGTTGGATATTCTGAAGATTTAAAAGGTTATAGACTTCTTCAGCCACATTCTCATGATATAATCATTAGAAGAGATGTTAAATTTGATGAAAATATCTTGGCCTGCAAGCCTAACTTGGTGGGTGTGCCATCTTTGGCCTGCAAGCCTGATTCGATGATTGTGCCTTCTTCTTCTTCTTCTTCCAGCTTCCTTGACAGGTTTCCAACTCCAGTTTCTGATGATGACAGTGAGGATGAAAATCCACCTCCACCTGCTCA
>LPNX011088154.1:266182-339162 GCA_001517045.1 Pseudotsuga menziesii
TCCGAAAACTTTTACAGAAGCTTCAGGAAATCCATATTGGGATGCAGCTATGGATGAAGAATATCGTTCCTTAATGGCAAACGATACTTGGGATCTTGTTCCTCTTCCAAAAGGAAGAAAACTTGTCAGATGTAAATGGGTCTACAGAACTAAGTATGCATCAGATGGAAGTGTTGAAAGACTTCAGGAAAAGTTAGTTGCCAAAGGTTTTTTCCAAGTTGAAGGGATTGACTACAATGAAACCTTTGCCCCTGTAGCAAAAATGAACTCCATCTGTCTTGTTCTTTCCCTTGCGGCCTTACATAACTGGGAATTCCATCAAATGGATGTCAAGTCTGCCTTCTTACATGGTGATTTACATGAGAAAATTTACATGGAACAACCTCTTGGATATGTTCAGAATAACTCTAGCCTTGTTTGTCTCCTTAAGAAATCCTTATATGGCCTTAAGCAAGCTCCTAGAGCTTGGTATGCCAAAATGGATAGCTTTCTCCTTGACATTGGTTTTTCTATATGCCATTCTGACCCCAATGTCTATACCAAGAAAGTAGGAAACCATCTCATCATACTTGTTCTTTATGTTGATGATCTTCTCCTTACTGGTAGTGACCCTAAACTTATAACCCATGTGAAATCCAGTCTTAAGCAAAATTTTGAAATGTTAGAATTAGTACATTTGCATTATTTTCTTGGTCTCCAAGTCTTGCAAACCAAAGAAGGAATCTTTCTTTCCTAGTCCAATTATGCTTGTGACCTTCTTCGTCGCTTCCACATGGAAGATTGTAAACCAGCCCCTTCTCCCTTCCAGTCTGGAGTCAAACTTTCTGCCACTTGTACTTCCCCTGAAGTAGATGCCACCTTGTATCGTCAGCTTGTTGGTAGTCTTTTATACTTGACTCATTCCCGTCCTGACCTTTCCTTTGCCTTTGGTCGTGTTGCCCGTTATATGCAAACTCCTCATGAAAGTCACTAGAAAGCAGCAAAAAGAATACTTCGATATATTCGAGGTACAATTTAGCTTGGGATTCATTAAAGTACAGGGGGGAAACCTTTGTTGGTTGGTTTCACTGATTCAGATTGGGCCGGCGATCCTAATGATCGAAAGTCTACTGCAGGTTATGTTTTCAGTCTGGGATCTGGACCTGTCACTTGGGCTTGTAAGAAACAACAAGCTCTTGCTCTTTCTTTAGCAGAAGCAAAATATCAAGCTGCAGTTAATGCCAGTCAGGAAGCTTTATGGCTTTGATAGATCCTTTCAGAGTTTGGATTCGAGCAGCAGCAGCCGACTCCACTTTGGTGCGACATTCAAAGTGCCATCAAGATTGCCAAAGATCCAGTTCTACATTAGCACAGCAAACACATTGAGCTACACATGCACTTCATCAAAAATCTTGTTCATGATAGTGTTATTGAATTTCTCTATTGCCCTACAGATGATCAAGTTGCAGACATCTTCACCAAGTCTCTTACAGAAGCGGAGTTTTCTAAACTTCGGTCTATGTTAGAAGTTCAGGAATGTGTCCTTAAGGGGGGATAGGCTCTAATGCCTCCTTCCTTCTCCTAATAGTGTCACTTTTGTAAATTCTTCAATCATATCCCAAGTTTTTCTTAAGGGGGGATGTTAGGATATTTAGACACTTAGGAGTTAGTTAAGATCAATTTGTGTAATATATCTGTTAGGTAAAAGTGTGTTTCTTTAGTATGCATTAGTATACATTTGTAAATATTCTAATATGATGGTCACTATATGTTCTAGACATAGAGTGATCCGACGGTTCAACTTCTCTTAGATCATACCTACCATTGATCCGTGGATTAACACCCGATTGGTCTATGATCTCTATTTAAAGAGCATAGAGGGTCCTTGGCTAGTTGATCGATTATGAGAAGCTCATATGTAACTTTCTTTCTTTTGCATAATAAAATGCTCCAAGTAGCTATTTGGCTAGGGACGTGGACTGTTTCCCTCTCGAGGGTTTTAACCACGTGACAAACATCGGTGTGTTGATCTGTGATCTATTTGTGTGAAGCGGTTGCTGAAGGTGTTCGGTCTTTTGGGAGTACCTTGCGTACCCAAACACAAGATATTAACATCGTGAATTCTTGTTATGAACAAACACATCAACTCTTATGTTCAAGAGAAATAACAAAGGGAAATTTGAATACACTCTCCCTTGAATAGAATATGGATCTCAATAGTGACAAAAGTGTAGGACTTGAACTAAGGTGCGTAACTAATGTAGTTCACTACTATACCTTAGTGGAATGACCCTTATAAAATGGTATCATATTGAAGTTGAAGTTGTGTGAATGAAATAATAAATCATGAGTAAGTGATTCCAAAACGAATGTTCCTCTAGAACCTTTATAGCATTATTTCCAAACCTGCAACTTAAGTTGGATTAACTCTCCACAATAGACCAATTAAATAAATTACTTTAGTATGTAAATGCTAGTACTTGGTTGATTTTAGATATAATACAATTTGATGTGGTATATAAAATTAGAATGGAACACACATAAGGATTCAAAGTGATTACAATATTTGGAGAATATGGATACTAGGAAACTCTTTGTATTTATAAGCAAAAAGGTTAACATATGAGAGAGAGTCTCAATCCACACCATTATGATTTATGAAGTTTTATAAATAATATTCTTACAAATGATCATAAAAGAGAAGGTCAATGTATTAACGCCCTTGATGTTGTCAAATAAGGAAAACAGTATGACTAGTATTATGAATGTTGACATAGGTAGAGGTTTCATGCTTGTGTATTAGTCATAACCACTATAAATAATATTAAATAGTTGTCAAACTTGATAGTATGATATTTAAAAGTAAGGTCATTGTTGAGTCATGTAATTTGTGGAAGCCATTGGACATTTAGTTTGAAACTCAGGGACAGGGTAATTTTTAGGGGCGAAATTTCGCCAATTAGCTATTTTTTGGGTTTTTTTTCAAAAAATAAATTCGTTATTTGGTCATTTTTAGTGTCTAATATCGCCTATATTTACATACAATATGTTTTTTAATCATAATATGGGGCAAAATTTACACAATTCAGTGTTAATTTTATGTTTCATATTTAATATTCGCTTACCTATCTATAAACATGATTTTTTCAATCCAAAATAATAGACTAGAATACTATACTTAAGTATAATATTAGAATTCTTAAAAAATACTTTGCGAGTAAGGGATACACTGATATGCCAACTTAGCAATTGCGATGGGTTTGAAGATGATATACTAATGATAATATCATGAATTGAAATGGCAATTAAGTGAATCACATAGCAATAAGGAGCTAAACTTTAATTATGTAGGCATACTACTAATATTAGAATTCAATGTATTGATAACATGTCTAGATAGCTACAACTTTAGACCATTAGGTATAATTTGAATTTTTGTTCTTGATTGTTGTAAGATATCGCTTGGCATTCATGAAGGTATCTCATGATGACCCTTTCATAAATTCTACGTAGATTTCCAAACTTGACATGAGCATATCCATGTACTATATGGGTGTTTGATGATCTTTATCTAGCACTAGATGTGATATCCGTTATTTCTTGCTAATTATTAATCAACACTAGTGATTTTGGATATGGTTGATTGATCATGATATGAATTTTCATAATGTCCTATTGGTTATGCATGTGTTATATGACGAGATTATTATCTTAATAATAATATTCACGATGTTATGTTGTTTTATAAAGACATGGTAATTGCATGTACTAGTAGCACGTAGTTCTTTATTATTCTAGATATTGTGATGACAGTGATGCTATGATAATGCTATGTTTTCATGATGGCACTCAAAAGCATGAGGTTTTATGATGTTTATAATGATAAGGTTATGATAATGATAATGAATAAAGATTGACTATATGTTGAGAATGGAAATTGTTTCAAGGAATCCACTCAAGGGCCTGGAGGTATATTTATTATAGGATTTTGTGGGATTCCATAACCACAAATGAGAATGCTTACAAGTAACATATTATGGGTTGGAAACAACTTAACCAATAAACCTATGCCAATAGTTCTTTTCACTTTTGGGGATACCGAAAGTCCATGGCTAGATTTATACTCATCAATGGGAGGCATATAGAGGGACTTCCAATTCCTAGGTTTGGTTTCCTTTAGGGAGAATGGAGAGAAAGTTGGACCAACTTTTCAAGATTCCAGGGGTACATTGGAGTATTGTATCGGTAACTAGATTCTTGGCCTACCCTAGATGATGCCTTTGCTGACAAATGTAGAAGTGGGAGGGTGGTTGAAGTGGTGAAAACTTCTCGAGAAACTTTTGATGCCTATTGTGAGATCGTGTTGCAGTAGAGGGATTGTGCCATGGAAAGCAGGACCATTCATATTTTGGTGTGATATTTATGGAGGTGGTGGATGGTATGATTCTTAGGGTGAGGGTGTGCAAGGGAGGAAGTAAACCATACATAAATATAATAATACCTAATAATATGAATTGATTGATGCATAATGGTATATTTAGTTACATAGTATGTATCTAGTAAGAATAATCAAGATCATGTAGTAGTATATGTTATTGTACTTATTATTAGTATAAATGTAAGAACTACTCGTACTAGCCACACAACTAACTCTCTCTCTTATGCAATATTACTAGTTAATTAAGTGCATATTGTGTGGTGCTTGAGCATATTAAATAATACCTAAGTATGATGTAACTTCGGGACAAAGTTTCCTAAAGGAGAGAAGTATGTAACAACCCAAATTATGTATTAAACTAGCTATATAAATAAAAGCACAGTAAAAATAAGTAAAAGGTATATTATATATAAAAAATATAAAAAAAAATAATGAAAAATATTATTTGTTAATTAAATTTAATTAAATATACATGGTTCAAGTACCAAATGAAAGAAAGACAATCTTTAAAATGGAGGACGATTAGAGAGGAAGTTGGTGGGGTATTCAACTTGGGATTCTTGTCGAGATATGTATAGTTACTGGAGGTAAGAGAATAGACTTGGCTTAGATTTATTCGTTGAGGGCTTCGAGATTCGCAGTGGTTCACTGAATGGTTGGTTGGGTGGAGAGGCATCCGCCATACATTTTTTCCCTACATTGCTTATAGCGGTCCAAAGGTACATTTTTTCAACATTTCTTTGGGTTATAGGTACATGCTCTTTCTTGTTTTATTAAATTATTATTATGATCAATATAAATTGTTTGATTAGTTTTGTTCATGGAAATGGAATTGATTTTAGTTAATTATATCATGATATTGTCTTAATTTTTTATTTATAAAATATAGTTGTAACAAATCTATTTTTTAATACCGATCATGACCTTACATATAGGATTTGCAAGAAAGGGAAGTGGGAATGATGACACAATTTTGTCTAGAGTGTTATAAAGTATTAACAACCTTCTTTCATCCTTCGATTCAATCAGTTCTCTACATTTGAATAAATAACAAATATAATGCCAACAATATGTCAAATCAATGGTTTATTTGGAAAAGGGGTCAGCGTCCAAAATGGGTGGCAGGCTCAAAGTTGTGGCTCCCCTATAAAGTGTTATAACATGGTTTCAACCTTCATAGAAATCAAGTTTTGAATGCATATAGCATGTTGCATGGTCAATTAATGAAGGTGATGGATAAGTGTTTCGAAGTGGAGTATGAAGGAGCTCCTATATTCATCCCTCGTGTCTCCATTAACCTTGCATGTTTGACCTTAGTCTAGTATGTGAGAGCATATAAACTAAGTATGATGGAAATGATACTTGTAGATGGGTTAATCAGCATGGATTGTGGTAAGGTTTTGCTTTGTTTCTTAGGGTGCAGCATTGTCCTTTTTTTTTCTCTTTCCTTTGGTGATGAAAGGATTGCTTCAGGGAGGAATGTGTTACATGTTTGTGATCATGAGGCTTTATCAGGTTATCTATTCAATTTCAACAATGTTTTGGATATGGGTAAGTGGTATGGCTTATTGAATATAACATTTGTTCTTTTACCTTTGAAAACCATGGGAGTAGTGTTGGCTATTTTCAACAAATTGTTTGTTATGAAGGATTTCCCTATTGGGGAAGTGAGACTCTGTAATTTCTTAATTTTCCTTCTACTTTACTTAGTTGTTGAGAGGCTAGTTTTATTTGTTGGGATTCTAGAGGCTTGTTATGTTGGAAATGTAGGTTGAATATTTCTTGATCCTAGGCTTGACCTTATTCATTTGAGTTGGTACTTGGAATGGTATGTGGGTGATAGTTATTGGAATTTATTTGTTAGGAGTCTAAGACAATTTTCAGGGCAGGTTATAAATATGGATATGCCACCAATTCCTTGGATCAAATGGAAATGAGGGGAATTATGAAATTCAGAACATATTCACAACATATTAAGGCATTTATCCATGCAGATGGAGGGAATGAGGTATTATATTGAGTATTTAAGTATGGATGTGGGAAAGGAAGAATCCAAGCATGAAGTGTTGGAAATTAAGCTTGGAAATTTAAAGGACCGGAGCTGATAAGATGGCAGTGGACCTTGAGATGCAAAACAATATGATACTAGAATTTGTTTAGAGCTATTAATTGATGGTCAATATTCCTCATATTTCCAAATAATCACCAGGAGAACAACCCATTGATGGGATAATTTTCCAGTAAGCGAAAGAAATCATGACAAAGAAACAAGGAGTAGCTAGTTACCCTAGTTATGACACGGAGGACATTTCAATAGAAAGAGGCCCATAATGGCCATGTCTTTGATCATAACTAGTTAAATTAATCATGTTTAGATGTATTTCTATTTTGGCTCAGTATGTTAGGCAATATAGCCATAAATTTTTATGGGCTTGATTTAGATCCTGCATGAAAGACTGAAAAATATTGTAGTGTTTTGATTTTCTTTTGCACGACTATTTTTGTAAAATTTTGAATTGATTGAACTCTTGGTTGTTGGAGTTTCCAACGGTTCACACAGAGTTTCCAACGGTTCACACACGCGCACACACACATTCTTTTGGTTTGCTTTTGCAAGACTATTTTTTGTAAAATTTTGAATTGATTGTACTCTCAATTGTTTGAATTTCCAACGCTCTGTGTGTGTGTGCATGTAATTGTTTTTGTGAGAAAAATAAAAATCCTTAAAAGTAATATTATGACTAAGTTTAAGAAAAGTACACACACACACACACATGTGTGTGTAATTATTTCTGTAAGAAAAATAAAAATCATTAAACGTAATTATATGACTAAGTTTAAGAAAAGATGGAATGATAGGAAGATTTAAAATAACAAAAAATTGAATTTAATCACAAGTTAGGAGATATAAACTATGTTTCCAGTATTTCTAATGCAAGAAAGATAAAAGAATTTTCCCATGAGATTCATAGTGAAATAAGGTGTTTGACAAGACCTAGAACATTGTGATATGATAGAATATATTGTCCTTGGTTGAATTTTTAAACTCGTCTCCATTCAAAGTTGTGGTAATGAGAGTATATAGTCACTAACTTGAACTTTGACTCAAATTGCTTCTTAATGTTTGTATTTAGATACTATTCTTCAAATTTGTTGCAAAAATTGTAAATTTTTGCAACAAATGGACAACACAAAAGCAATTAACAATAACCCAACTTTTTATTAAGCATTGCAACTTTAGAAATATCTCGTGTTCTCCTCTATTTTTCTCTACATTCGAGAGAAAGTATTGACCATAAATTGTGCAATAAAGTAGCAAGTCGCAAACAAATTCTCTTATACCAATTTGATATGAACAAGAGTACACAACCATATAAAGAATAATTAAGATACATTTTTCCACACACAAAAAGAATTATCCCTTTTCAGGGTAAACCTTATGGGGAACCTCCTCGACACTTCCACACATTTTGTGGATGTACATAGTGTAAAGTTGTCAGCATTGATTATGATGCTTGACCCAACAAGTAAATCAAGTGAGGAAAACAACAAAGGGATCGAATTTATGGGGATTGATCCTAGAGCCTCCTACATAAAGATCATAGAACTCGACCACTAAAACTAACCCGCCAGGAAAATCTACATCCATGGTCTTATGCTTATGGAAGTATCATATCATATTCTAGAACATAATTCATAGAGTATAATAAATGACCACCATGATAAATTTGGCATATATATCAACTCCAACATTCCATTAATACAAATAAGTGTATAATGAGATTATAAATAGAGTGAAGCTTTCAATCCAAGAACTAATTCTAACTATTACACCGAAAACCCAACTTAATTACATTGAAAGGGTAGAGTATTAATAGCAATACAATCCCAAGGAATATGAAAAAGGCGTCATGTTTGTACCCCATTTGTTCAAATCCTTATTTATATTGCATATACCAAGATTATGAAGAGAGAAAGAGGGAAAATACATGTATCTCTTAATGTTGATTGAAAATTTTTGTAATGGCCTTGTACGTTATATTATACCTAAGTTGTGTATGACATACAAGGTATGCATGGCATACTTGATCTCATATGGTGCACTCATGCTTTCATTACATCAAACTCTTATGGATATACCTAGTGCAACTTAATTACACTCTAGTTGTTGTGCATATTGCCACTATCATGCATGATTTTGTATGTAAACAATTCTTTCAGGTTGAATATTACTCTTGCATGGCTCATCCATACTTATCCAACTCTTACTCTGATTTTGGATCGTTATTTGAATCTAAGGCCAAATAAAAAGTATTTAAAAACTCCATGGTGTTTTCCAAAGGGCTTGGACCTCTAGAATGATACAAAGACATCAACAAAGTGGTTGTTCAACAATTGGACCGGATTGGGTTTAAGAAATGGGATGCCTTTAACAAGCCCTAATCCAAATTTATGACACATCAAATAACCTAAGGCCTCAATAACCAAAACATGTAAGGTGAGGACTAGTAGATAACTTTTCCTAATGGAATGAAATAATCCAACCTCTTTAGACTTTCATATATTTGACGGATAGGAAAATATAATATTATGCAAAGAGAGTATATATAACAGTAATGAAGGAAGAACTGAATCTGATAGCCTTAAGCATTGGAACAACGAATGACCAATCATCCCAATCATAGGTTTTCTCAAGTCAATCTTTACGAAGAGAACATATAGACATGAGTTGTGATCCCATTTCAAACCCTACCAAACAACAACAACATTGTCTGAAATGTATTGTCCATGAATGAAACATGTCTTCTTCGAGGTGATATCCCTAGGAAAATCATGCTTGAGAGAAAGTAACAAGGATTCGACCAAAATATTATATGAGGTATCAGCAACATAATTGGTCTCCAATTGATTATCCATTTAGGGTCACCTTTATTGGGAATAAATTTGATGAATCCTAGTTAATGGATACCTCCATAGGAATTTTCCTAAGTGCCTCTTCATATACTTGTACTAGGTCAAAATCTATGAATTCCCACATGGTCTTGTAAAAATCACATATGAAACAATCAAGCTCAAATATGTTATCATTAGACATATTGCATGATGCAGGAGCATAGAATACCTCAGTGAAGTCATTTATGGCTTCACACTTATGAAAATTGCTTTATTTTATAAAAAAAACTGAATAAAGCTAGATAAGGATACTCGATCCTTTCCATGTGTAACAGATAGGGTTGAGTTGAAGTCTGTTGAGTATTTATAGCGATTCATTAGCAGAGTCATAAGTCTCGATCCTATCTTCATGGATATGAGAAACATAAATATATTTGTATTTAAACATAGTTAGCATACTTGGTAGATAGCTTGATAAGCTTAAGAGTTTGGATAGATTGGGAGCTTATTTTAGCTCACAGAGCTTAGGATAGCTCAAAGAGGCTGGGAGGTTAGATCAAGAGGAAAAATATCAGAGTTTAGAATTTTGGAGCATACAAAGAGAGAGAGGTCTCTATTTGTATTGATCTATCCATTGTATTTCGGTTCAAATAAAGGACCATTATGAAATAAGATCGTATGTATGTATTTTTGGAAGAAATTTCCCATTTAAATCATATCTTGTGACCATGTTGATTGTATGGTTAGTTGAATGAAGAAATGTCTTGAGTATTGACAAGGATTGCAGGTAGAATTCATTGATTTCGTGCACAGAGGTAAACCATCATGTTCTACATAGTCAATTGATGATTGTTGTGCATCCTCAAGTAGATCTACGATGAGGAGAGCTCTTGTTAACGAGCTTGAAAAGTCAATGAAGTAGATCATAGGGTGCTAAATATCTATGGCCAAAAGGAATTTCGTTGATTAAATAGCGAGGAAGATAAAAAAAAAAGGAGTTGGGATGCAAAATCAGAAAGATATCATCGTGAAGGACATCAAGATCAACGGATGAGGTTGATAGTGATGGAGATCTATGGCTGTTAACAATTTCGTCGGATAAAGTTGTGCACTCTTCACAGAACTGAATGGATGCATAATTTCTATGAAATACGGTTAATGAGTTTTGAAGTCCATCGTCGATCTGACCGGATCCATATCTGACGGTCATCAGTGATTCCACTAATCCAACTAGAAAGGCGATTAAGAGAAGAGGATGGAAGTGGAATTTTGTTTAAATCTGCTTTATAGTATTTGGAGTCCGTCGTTGGTTTGGGTAGATCAAGATCCAACGCTTGTGAAGGATTGTGCTCGTTGAACTAGTGAGGTGGTTAAAACTAGAAGATGGATGCGGAAAGATTATGAGATCCAGTTCATCGCATATTTGAAGTCCGTTCTTCCTTAAGTGTTAGAGGGACCATAGGTCGGGTTGGTTAGATTTACCGGTTCTGCTAAATATAGAACCAGACAAAATCGTGTACCAATCCATCTAAATACTATTATAGGGGAGCCTGGCATCATTGCATTAGGAAACGTTAAAATAATCCAAACATGAGATATGATGATATGCCCATCTTTTATCCTTTGCAACCTTTATTGGGACAACATCAAGGTAATGTTGCATGGATGATTATGTTTCCTTCATGAAGCATTGTTATTAAGACAATATTGAATAATGAGCTACATATTCCCACTCACTCATCGCACCCTTGTCAGTGATTAAACCATTCCTAGTCTTGAGATCATAAAATTTTCACCATATATTCTAATAGACAAAGTTTGAAGAAGGACCTTTGTAGGGTTATCTCCCATTCTAAGATATAATAAATGAGATGAAATTTTTGCACCTATAGTCCCGCACATTTCATCCCATCTCACAATATGGTGCAGCATAGCTTCTTGTGCTTGTTTTTCTTCATCAAATGGGTTGAATTGAAAAGCCTTAAATATATCTTCAAGTCCGTCCCAAATGCCCTATATTGGGTTATGATGAAAGGTCGCAATTTGTAACCCATAATCAAATAGAAAGGATAGAGTTCGATAAATCACATCATCCAACCAGATAATCCACCTATACTCACTATGATGTATAAGTAAAATGTTTTGGACATTTATGATGTACAAAGAGCCTTTTGAGCTCTTCAAATAAGAAACATTCACGATGCAGTGCATTTGAGGGATACTCCCCACAAGATATGACAAAACAAACGGTTTGGATAATGATTAAATAAAGTGCTCATGCCATCAATCAACATAGAATGGAAACCAAATAAGTCAAAGTAGAAAGAGTATTACTATAGCATAATATTCACTCTATCTAACATATGAAGTATCCTCCCTTAACCATTGCAAAAAAAATTTCATATAAACCAAATATTAGTGGAGTCATCCAATATCAATTGGGGTCATAAATCCCTAACAAGAGCCTTGAAGTCTATCTAGGGTTACTTTTCACCAAGAATAACATGAACAATCAATTCCCTTCATTATCCTCTTAATTTTCGACCATATTGAAGTTCCCATAGATCAAGCAAGGGATGTATATACGTTAATCATCCATCCAATGCCCAAAATGATCTCCCTCTCCAACATTGATACATGCATAAATGTTTTCCAAGCCTAGAAGTCATCCATCAATAATCAATGAAATCCAAACTAACTTGTGTATAGTGTTTATACCCCACTCAACAAATACACACCCAACTTTAGGGGATATCATAGTGGCAACAACATTTCCATCAAGACGATTCGAGTACATGCATTTAACGCACCATCAAATAAAAATTAAGGTTGTACAAAGAAAAAAACAATTGATTTTTATCCTTGTAAACATAGAATGTCCACCTTTCTAATCTATGACAAGATATAGTATATGGTCTACTTTTTGCCAAGGTCACATAGGCCCAACACATTTCATGAGGCGACTTTCAATAAGAACCCGCTATGTCACGAATCTCCTCCTCGTTATCTTTGATTTCGTGGATCAACATAAAAGGACTTCATACATATAATAGGTTTGTCTAAAGCAAACCAAACATCCTCGTAATAAAACATGATCAATTGAGTAGACCATCAACCAAGGCTTCCACTTGGGAGTCAAGAAGCAAGGGAAGAGATCTAGCTTAGTGATATTCACTACCTCATTTAGAGGGTTTAGAGACCTATTGGATCACCAACCTTTTTGTTAAAATATCTTAGGGCTTAGAAGGGTCAATCGACATTGCATTCTTAAGGGTTGGAGCCTTTTAGGGACATACATATGTTCTTGCACAACACTAAGGTCTAAATAATTTCCACATCATTATTAATTTGTGCACCATTTTGAACTTTATCAGGTTTGAATGGGTGGGGTCACTTGCCAGTAGACTTGGTTCATTAATGGGTAACCCTAAATACAACCATTTAGACTTTGACATCGAAAAAAGGTGTTTAGAATAAGTTCATATATTATATAACTAATGGATCATCTTTTCCTTGATCCTAATGAGAAAAAATTCTTTAATGTCCTTTATAGATTGACCTTAAGGAACAATCAATATTGGGGACATAATGCTAACCATGTGTCTCCCAGACCTACCTAACCTAATTTCTTATTATAGTCTTAAGAAAGACACGTCCTACAAAATATACCAATCGAATTTCCTTTATAAAGTAATTACAACATAAATATATTCACACTAAAATATTAATATGAACTTCATATATATTAGACTATGGTGTTACCGTATGATGTACTTTTAAAACAAATCTATAAGAGCCTTTGGAGGTAACATTGTTGTTTCCATCAATGTTGGTCTTTACCATATCTAAAATCACCATAGTATTTTCAAGTAATGGGTCTACCATAATTAACACTCCTATGCCTTATGAATGAGCCTTGTACTTAACAAAACTAACTAAGTCAACGATAATGATAATGATAATGATAATGATAATGATAATGATAATGATAATAATAATAATAATAATGATGATGATGATAATAATAATAATAATAATAATAATAATAATAATGGTCACAACCTAGCCACACACTAATACGGTGTATGATACCCCCTTGTTTGTGGGACAAGAGCCCCCCTCCACATAGTGATTTGACTACTAAAGTCTATGGAGGTGTACATACCCTACATCCCTATGAAATTGAACCTATGACCTCCTAGGATAAAGTACATGTTCTTAACCGTTAGGCCAACTCAAGTTGTACATATGTATTGGAGTCAAGAAGTAAGAATGAAAGATCACAATTCTTCACACCATGGCTAGACTGAAACAAAAAACTAATAACAAATAAAACTATATATTTCAACTATAAGTAATAATGCCAAGGAGTGTCCCTCTATTTTTGTATATTTAAGGTTTTGAGAAAAATTGTAATAAAAAAGCTTAAAGTTTTAATAGCAAAGTAAACCGACATTCAAAATAAAGAGGCAACCATTAACACTTATTTGATCACATAACTATAATGTATGTTGAATTTAATACTCATCAATAAATAACAACAATGATTATAAGTATGACCATAAAGTCCCAAAGTTTCAATCATTGAAACAATGAGTTGTAAATGTGAAATTCTCCCTTGAAATGCTTACATCATATTAAGTTGATGTCACCAAAACAAATGTTACACCATCCCCGGATATATAACACTTTATATTCACTTTTTGTGAATAACTGTGTATTCAACTTAGATTCATAACTAGGGACATGCAAAAGCTAAAAATTCCAATCTTGTAGGATTGACAACAAAATTCTACTCATATTATCTTGTAGGATTGAAACAAAAATTTATAAATAATGTTGTTTATCCATTAGAAATTAGTTAGATGCCTATTGTTGACATATTCATATTAACAAATTATAAATTTGCTGAATTTGGGGGAACATTTTACAAATTCATCTTTTCACTTGTGATAGTGTTGATTGGGATGTGTAAAATATTCTTTATTATATTTCATTTTACAAATATTTTTTAATGAAATTTTATTTATAAACATTTTTTTCAATCTTAATTTCAAATCCACATGCATACTTATGATTATTAATATTTAAGAACTTCATCTTTAAATGTAAAGATGCAAATTGGTTTAATATTTTAAGACCTTGTTGTAATTAGATTTAGAAATATTTTCCATTCAAATTATTGTTTATTACCATCATTAAATTGTTATCGTTATTAATATTTAAGAACTTCACCATTAAATGTAAGAATGTAAATTGGTTTAGCATTTTAGGACCTTGTTGTGATTAAATTTATAAATATTTTCCATTCAAATCATTGATTGTTACAATTATTCAATTATTCAATTGATTGTTTTTTTTCCAAGAAAAAATTATCATAATCTATAAATTTTATTGAGATAAAATTTTGAACCATATTGTTCATATGCTAGAGAAGTAGTACATAAAACATTATCATTTTCAGTGTCTTTGTTTTACAAAAAAATTATGTATGGCTTGTTAGGATAAAATAGTTGTGTCACATATTCATATCTTATAAAGCCCAATAAAAATTCTTCTAAAGAAACAATTGTCTCTACCCTGCCTTATAGGCATATATTAGCTTTAATAGGTCCAAGATTGAATTCCTTTATAGCATATTTGTCAACCTTCCATAGTAGCGATTTGTCTTCTTCCAATTGCATGCCCTGCTTAGATAAATAATCTGCTTGTGTGTTCCACTCCCAAAATATGTGTTTGATTGTGTTGAATGATGTATTAGAAATTTTGGAAGCAGAGTGGTTGGCGCTTTTGCATGGGTTTGAAATCATAGTCAAGCTAGGCATAAGCAAAATAGCTATAATCAGAGACTCAATGCAGGTTATCAAGAAGATGCAGATCGGGTATGAAAAGAAAAACACCAAATGCAGAAGAATGCATAGAAGGATCTCTCTAATCTACTCACACAAACAAACAAAAAATTATATCATGTCCTTCGGGAAGACAATGAAAACCCGATCTCCTTGCAAATAAGGGAGTTAGTTTAGAGCTTGGTGTTTTGTTATATGCCAATAGTGAGCTTAAGCAACATTACATTCCAAGATTTTTTCTCCAAAAGGGATTATAAGCCCTTGGTCCATGACAAGGGACCTTGGTTTCCCCTCTCTAATTTAAGTCAACAATCCCGCAGAGTCATGAAGACACATGTCTGGATGCATGAACAAGCTCATGTGATCAACAATCAGTACATTTATGTTGATGGGATGAAGCTTTTACTTCTGTCCTCTGCTCATATCACTCCTGCATGTGAAATGGATGTTGGTTCATATATCTCTCTGAGAGGTGAACAGAGTCTTCCTCATCACATTGAAAGCGGTAGTAGGAACTGTGAAGGGGAAATTGCTCTGAATTTCCTAGCACTGGTTAGCTCGTTCTCTTCATGGTCGTTAGGGGCATTGTATGAGATGGAGATGTAAACGAATGCAGAGAGAGGTTGGATAGCAGGTATTTCTAGTCTCAAGGGCAGGTTTGAGGACTTCAAAATACACCTGTGAAGAGTTTATGAGGCAGTCTATGGAGGAATCAAGTAGAACGAGGAACTCTCCACATATATTGGGTATGTTTTACTTCAACCCTCTTGTTAGGATTCATAGATAGATGACCTGGAATGGGAAATCCAAGAGCTTATGGGATAAGTGGACAGGATTGCAGAAGATGTTTTGAAGATGATTAAGCAGCCACTGTCAAGAGACTATTGCCTTTGGAGCATAGCCATTGGAAGATATATTAGTTTCAAAGCCAACTCCTGGCATGGAAGACAAGAAAAAGAAGTAGTCTTGGACACTTTGTTTTTAGTAGATGTTTTTTTACATAGTGCTAAATCTCCAGTTTATCAGGGTTTATCGCTCCTCTAGTATGGCAAACTATAGGAAGAAAACTAGAAACTTTTGGAAATTTATAGTAGTTCTAGTCATAGTCTTCTCAGTTATGATGAATGCAAAATACAAACTAATCCACTGCTTATGTATTGAATGGTTGAGCACAACTGTAACACCCCAGTTTTGACCCCGTTGCATTAAATGTACATGATGTATATATTGTAAATGATCACGGTGTGGAGCTAAAGGCCAAGGCCCCACCATTGATCAGTTATGCTATGTTTTGGATTCAAAATTGTCACCGATGGTATATCGGGGCATGCGGCATATATTATGCTTGTCACCATGTAAATATGCATCTATAATTAATTAAATGAACCCGACCAGCTACGATCGCGGCAACTAAAATGAGAAAGGGGCATGATTTTCACAAGGATAAGGGTGGGGAAATTGTTAAACCTTGGCCAACGAGAGAAAAACCCATGTGCCATCTTCCCTTGTTTTATTCCAACCACTTTCATTAAAAATGGCTGCTGGTGGTTGAGGCAGTTAATGGTCTTTGGGAGTGGGGTGGAAGGACTGTCAATCCTCACCCACACGCACACTCCACCACTGTTGACTTCACAATGGCAAAAAGAAACCACTACCATCTCTCCCGCAGGATTTTTACTCTCTCCACGACTGTGCAAGAGCACTCACACACTCTCCACTACGCAGGCTCCCGAATTGCTGGTCATCCTCTCGCAGGAGCGGAAGTGGCTCACGTTCACGCACTTCTGGCTACGGGCATTCTCGCCATTGTCTGTTCGCTGCTCTCCCGCCCAGGATTTTCCTGGCTTTACTCACGCAATTTTTCTCTGTGGATTTACGTGATAGTGGCTGTATCTTTTCCTCACGGGCAGATTTGTGGGTCCTGTGTTGTTGTTTCTCTCACATACAAGCTGGGAGAACTATAATTTCTTCCCCAGCATGGTCTGTGTAAGTCTTTTGGTGTATTCATTGCCTAGGACGTGTTGTTGTTCCCCACGTTGTTGGTAATGTATGCTGATATGTTTTTGGGGCTATTGTTTTCCCCGTGTTGTGAGCTGTGCACACTAATTTCGTGTTGGGACTGTTGTTTTCGCCATGTTCACTGATACGTTTCAAGACTCTGTAATTTGCTTGGGAGTCATTTTCCCTGTTTAAGCTGTGACAACTGATTTAACTGCATGTGTGCAATGGTTGGTCTTTGGACTGTGTTGGGAGCAGGGATGGGGGCTTGGTTTGCTTGATAAACCTGGTGTGTTGGAAACCACACAGATAGAGCTAGAGGGCTGGCTTTCTTCTTCACAACCCCTGAATAGCACTGGAAGGGAATGCAGGGCTTGAGGGACTGTGTAGCAAAGAAGGGACTGATTCCTTGTGTTGGGTGTGTGTGGATGTTTTAGAAGCCAGGCTAGTTCTGGTGTAGGTGTTCCTAGCTCTGCAATGAGCTCACCAGCTTAGCATTTAGCCTTTCCCAACTCCTTGATGGCCTGATAAACCCAACTGTGTTGGCTTGGCTGTGTTTTGTATACCCTTGGCTATGTGTAAGCCTGCTAGTTTCCTTATTCCTTGGAGAATCATGCCCAGCTCGGGGGTGGCAGCGCTGCTGAGAGATTAAGGAGCACGCTGGCCTATGGTTGGGTGGAACGTTGCAGCAACGTAGCTGGTTGCAGATCAAGTTATTCATAAGATAAGTGCTCTTGTCCATTCCTACTTCCGCAACTATATTTACTGTTAATGACTATAATGGACATGTTGAATGAATGCTTGTATGAATGTATGATGTTTCCGCTGTGTCTGATAGATAATTGCATCTGTGCATGATAAATGTTCATGTGTGCATGTTTCCACTTCAATACGTTTGCTTCAGCATTCTGTTTTAGCATTTTTAGGCATGTACATGTTCATGGGGCTCTTAGCCCAGGTGATTTAAGCCGATCGGAGGCATGGGGACGTGACAACAACCTTTTTCTATAATAATAAGGTTTCTAGTTTTTATTAAAAAAAAATGTATTAGCAATTTTCAGTCCCTTTATATACTTGTCATTATTTTTTTTTAAATCATTATAAAATATTTTTATGAATCTTTTCTTATTTTTATGTGATGATGAGGTAAAATTTTAGGAGCGAAATTTAGTCCATGGGTTAATTTTTAACTCTTTTTTCCAAAAACATATTTGCATATTTCTATATTTTCCTAAATTGATTCACCCAAATTCCATGGGATAAAATTTTTTACTCTAAAAAGTTGCCAAAATTGTCCATAAACTATATAAAATCCTTAGAAATTTGAATCTTTTTAAAAAAATATTGCCCAAAATTTTATGGTTGGAGATTTAAGAATCAGTAAGATTTGCCACGGTTTTTACACTTTATGAAAATTATGAATCCTTCAAAT
The DNA here is from genome assembly GCA_001517045.1 of Pseudotsuga menziesii. Taxonomy (NCBI): domain Eukaryota; kingdom Viridiplantae; phylum Streptophyta; class Pinopsida; order Pinales; family Pinaceae; genus Pseudotsuga; species Pseudotsuga menziesii. The sequence continues at coordinate 284,772 of LPNX011088154.1, forward strand.
TTTCCATGATGATGACCTTGACTTCACAATACATGCTATAAGAATCCTACCAATAAATCGAGTAGACCAAAATCTATATTTTACAAATGCCATATATTTTGTGTTGGTGAAATAGTCAAAGACAAAATAAGCTTCATTCCTCTCTAACCATCCAAGCATTTTCATTTATCTTGCCTTCATACTACATAATATTAGAATTCATATAAATAGTGAATGTCGATGGTAATGGGATTTGCTTGCTTGGTAAAGTAAGGTTGTTATCATTAGTAAGCCAAAATCTGTATTTTGCAAATGCCATATATTTTGTGTTGGTGAAATGTTTAGATAAAAAATAAGCTTCATTCCTCTGGAACCATCTATATAAGCATATATGCATTTATCTTGTCATCATACTACATAATATCAATATTCATATAAATTTTAAATATCAATGGGGTTTGTTTGCTTGGTAAAGTAAGGTTGTTATCATTCCCCTTGGTTTGCTTGCTTGGTATAGTAAGGTTGTTATCATTCCCCCACTAAGGTTGAAATCTATCCATTTACAATTTTTCTCTTTATAATTTAATGTAGCCATGTAAATGCGTTATTTAATGTGGTTGGGGCTAGGTGCAATTGTAGGCAACTTTGATAGAATAAATAACCCCTAGTTGATAGAATAAATGGCATGTTGACCAAGGAAATAAGTGCAATATCCCTTGCTTTGCAAAACTTGCTATCCATCTATGTTGCTTTCTTCATCATTAATTGCGTCGAGAGGTGCTCTACAGCCCAGTATGAGGGAGATCTTGTAAAGTTTGACGAATCTTGTATGAGGGAGATCTTGTAACGTTTGTCCAGTAACTTTTGTTATTGACAAAATAATAATAAAATAAAAATTTTAATTATCCCCCAAAATAAATGTTGGCAAAAATAACTAATATGAGGGAGATCTTGTAACGTTTGTTACTAACAAAATAATAAAAAATAATAAAAATTTATTATCCGCCAAAATAAATGTTGGCAAAAAAAACAACCTAATATGGAGGAGATGTTGTAACGTTTGTTCCTAACAAAATAATAAAAAAAAAAATTTAAAAATTTAATTATCCGCAAAAAAATGTTGGCCTCCTAAACAACCCATGGGTTTAAAACTATGTGCAAGTCCTCCTAAACCATATACAATAAAACCATGGGTTGTTTAGGATGCCTTGCACATGGTTTTAAAACCATGTGCAAGGCCCTCCTAAACAAACCGTGATTTTATTGTGTATTGTATATGATTTTTAAATTATGGGACTATGAAAATATAATTTAAATTTAAATTGCACCTCGGGAGATTTGATCCCTCTCAGCATTTGATAGAGCCTAGGATTTGGATCTAAGCTGGTTCTTAGATCAATGAAGAACCACCCACCTATTTAAGAAAAGGAATATAAGTAATATGATAGGAGGTTCTCAGAATAATCTTATATGTAAACTCCATAAACTAGGTAAATCACTTATATTAAATTAGTTTAGTCAACAATTGGAATTGAAATAGGGTGTTTAACTTTCACAAGAAGTCTAACAGTATTAGCTATACATTTGGAGTCAAATCCCTTTTTTCTATAATAATGCTTCTATAGACATTCACATATGATAGATTGATGCATGCATTTACCAGCCGGCCGAGCTAACGATTGCCTGCCTGATCCTATTCGCTTACTAAACCAAAAATAAAAAATAAAATGCACACAATAGTAACCAACTGTGTCTAAGAAGTTATGGTTGATATCGATAATCATTGGAAATGTGAAAAATAGGAAAACAATTTTCAAGAATATGGTATTTTGAATCAGTTTTACAAATAGTGACAAGTTAAAGAGCATATTTATATGGTAATAGTTTTGGAAATATACTAGAAGTTTATTGTTGAAATTGATACCCATAATATGCTAGTTTTGGTCTCTTCTCCTATTGTTGTGATCTTTAGCAAATTCAAGGGTCCTCCATGCCTAAGCACTAAGGATTGTATGAGACTAGGCCACTGAAAGCCTTGTGTCAATGATATGATATTGGAAGCAGTGTCCACAGGTTTTGTTATTGCTTGATTGCTTGTGAAGTGGATGAATTTGTGATAAGGTGGAAGTTGATAGAACGCTTGGTAGGCCAAATCATTCTCTACACTTCATTTCTCGTTGACTACACTAAAATTGTGTTTCTTCAAAAACCTTGCTTACATAAAAGGACATGCTAAAGTTCTTTTTAAGCTTCACATTTCCCTAACAATGCTTCATAAATCATATATCTCTACAATCAGCTCATATGTCCATAGAGTTGTACACATATTTCTTCATAGTTATCAAGCAGATTTCAGCCAATAATACTAGTAGCGAGTGTTTGATACTATGTCACAAACAATAATGCTACATGTTTTTTCTTTCAACGACAAACGCTTTATTGATTTTTTAAATCCCGCAGTTGAGTAGACCGCTCTTATTCTCACTCTTATATATGTTTATCCATGCACTGGATATTGATCTAGACAACATATATAATAATATAGGAGTGTATAAGACTAGACCATACCAAAAGCAGCTTGAAGATTGCTTTTCGGGCTTGTTAAGTATTCCTAAGACTACTTATCCAACATAAATGCGACTAAGTTTATTAATGGAAAAAAATTGAATGAGCCAAAATTTAGATAGTCTAATGCACTATTTCTATTTAGTGCTCATTTAATTAATCCCCCCAACAACAACAAAAAGAATCCAACCAAATTAATTACCAAATGATTATTTTTATATATTGTTGCCCATTCTATTCACACACAATCCAACGACGTTATTTTTTGGGTCACATGTCATAGAATACAAAACCATAGCTTAATTAAATCGATGCGGGGCAGGTAAGTACACAGACATGCATTTTTTTTTTTTACAAAAACGGTTATGTTATTATGAAAGATTTAGCTAAAAGACGCTGATCAATAATACAGAGATCCACTAAAAGTCTCCATCCTTAAACAGAAGGAAAATTATGGAGGAATTTCCAGGCTTATCTTCGAATTAACTTTAATTTCATAGCACCCTATATCTATGAATTTATTAGCTGCTTTGTCCGCCCTCATATTAAGCTCCCTAAGAACATGAAAGAATTCAATCTTCCTGAACCTTTTAGCCATATATCTGATTCTTTTTAACAGTCTTTCCATCCGCTCAATTTTTCCTCTTCTTCCCCCGTTCATTGCTTGAATAATTAGCCTGGAGTCACCGATAACCACAACTTCATCCGCTCCTACTTTTTGTACCTGCTTGAGGCCTTGCCAGAGCCCATAAGCTTCTGCCATATTATTAGAGTCATGTCCGATGCTCCAAGAGTATTCAATTTCAACTTTCCCTCTTGGATTAATGACAACTCCACCACCTCCCGCTTTCCCCGGATTCCCTATTGAAGCTCCATCAAAGAGTAATTTGAAAATCTTCCGTTCTCTTAACCAATTCTCGAACTGAGATTTATCCATTCGGATTTCCCATTCCTCCAATTTGTTGACAACTATACTATTATTTTCCTGAATATTGAGAATTTGCATCCATTTTTTTTCTTTTTCAGTCAGCTCAGCTTTATTATTCGGTATCGTGGTGCTACTTACCACCTCACCTAGAAGAGTGTTGATTTTGACATTTAACTTCCACTCTGGTTGATTCCTATTCTGAAAAATTCTCTGATTTCTTTCTATCCAGATGCACCAGCAGACAATTTTAGATAGTTTCAGCCAGCAGGCTCTCACACCATTCTTCTTAGCCAGCTCGCCTTTACACATTTTGTCCCAATTAATGAAGAAATCCTGATTACTTCCATTCCATTGAAACCCGTCACCTTCATTCTGCATTACTTGCTTCCAGATTGAAATGGTATATGAGCATTTAAAAAATAGATGAGAAATAGTATCAGAATTTACCTCACAGAGAGGGCAGCGAAATGGGCCTACTATCCCCATTTTCTCCAGATTCTCTCTAGTTAACAGTCTTTGATGAATTAATGTCCATATAAACACATCAATTTTGGGCAACGTTCTATTATTCTAGTTGTTATTCCAAATCGCAGGGTTCACTAGCACGTTGTATGTTGCAGCATACTCGCTATACCCTTCAGCAGTCGTGTAGGTGCCTGATCTTTTACCCCAGCCATGTCTATCCTTCAGTATGATGGTAATCGGTGCTATCCCGGCCAGATGGAAGCTCAGCTACTGTTTATCATTCTCCAACGCAGCTGGACAGTCCGGCAGTACCCACTCTGTCTAGCGATATGGATAATTCACCTCCCACTTGGAAATGCTCCATAGCGTGAATAGCCCTCTCTCTTCCATCCAAGACTGCAGGCATGGTAGATGTGGAGGGAGTTTTCCTAGAATCAAATCCTGCCAAAGGTTTATGGCTTTCCCGTTACCCGGTATCCACTGTAACTTTTCAATGAATTGGGGCAGCGTATTTTTACAGAGATTGAAGATGGGGGACCCCTTTGTTCTCACGTGCTCTCCTTCCAAGCATCTGAGCCTAGCTCCTGGAAAGTATTTGTTTTTGAGGACCTGGCTACACCAGGTTGGCTTTGAATCAAGAATATTCCAGAGTAGTTTGGCCCCAATGGCCAAGTTTTGAGAATTGAGGTCCCTAATTTGAAGTCCTCCCTCACTTCTTGGAAGCTTAATAGTTTTCCAATTGACCAGAGCATACTTTTTGCCTCCTCCGTTGTTCCCACCATTCCAGAGAAAGGATTTCAGTAATCCCTCAATTTGATTTATGATTTTGACAGGAGCTAGGAGTAGGGAGCATTGATAGAGCAAGTAGCTGTTCAGGACAGCTTTAACTAAAACCACCTTCCCAGCCAGATTCAACCAAGTAGTCCCCCAACCTGATATTTTCCTTTTTATTTTTTCCACTATGGGGATCCAATCCGAGGGCTTGGATTTAGTTTTGACAATAGGGACCCCTAGGTATTTGAAGGAGTCCCAATTTACAGCTCCGTTCATATTTAGGGTTTGGGATATATCTATCATTTCCCTCGGGTTAATGTTCCATCCGAAGATGTCACATACCCCAATTTCGTAAAAATATGTTAATTGTTTTAATTATATTCCTGATACATTATGTTAAATTTAATGCTAAGTAGGAACTGATGACTCAGCAGAGTCAACAGAAGTGGAATGTAATTCAGAATATTTTATTATTAATAAATAAATTGTGGAGACAACAGCATGGGAGAGCTATTAAAAAGAGGTTACTGGTCAAACTGGTGGATGGAACTAGGTGGAGGGAAAAAGACAAGTGGCAGCATCCTCAAACACTTCCTAAGTTGCAGGTGGCAACTTCCCTATATTTGGGGTCATGATCCCCCAAGAAAGTGGGGATCAGAGCAGGTGGCTCATTAAATGACAACTAACCCAAAAAGACCTAGGCAATCTTTTAAAAGTACCCAATGAATAGAGCTGAGGCTGCCTAAATATTTTCCAGAGAAGAAACATTCAGGTGGAATGCTATTCAGGAAATTCATTTGGGGAAAAAGGGAAAACAGTAAGGAAGTTGTTTTGAGAGGATTGCTGCAGTAACTTGGTTTATTACAGCTTGTTAGCTGGTAGAACTTATTGATAAGTTCAGATTTGATACTGAGTGTTGAACACTGGTATTTGACTATTGATGCATCTAGTTCCAGCCAGGGAGACCAGAGCAAGCTCCGGGGTCCTAAGGAGTCGTTGTTTGAGCGCTCTCCATGAGTTGGTAGGGAGGAACGACCTCCCAATGCTGTTGTTGTCCCAAGTTTAAGCAGGTTCTGTCACTTAACTGTCTTTGTTTTGATAACTATGAATGGTTGAATGTTATGTTTATAGTTATGATATAAAGATTTAACTGGTTTAGTGATGTAAATGTTTTTAGTTTATCAGTAATAGAATCTTTGATGAAGAGTAAAGACCCACTATGTTTTTCCACATCTGGGTTTACCAGATCGTACTCCAGCACAGGGGTAAATTTATAGAGAAAGATGATATGATGATAATTTAAAATAGAATATGAATGGAATTTCAGAGTGTTACTTTGTATGGTTTTAAAAAGAAATATCTTAGGTATCAGGAATTGTAATAACCTGTAATAAAGATTATTAAGTCATTTAGAAACAGAGATGTAAATGTTAATGTTTACTGATAATAGTATGTTCAATAAAAGAAGCAGTCTTGATATTATAAGTTACTTTTCTTACTGCTATTTGATATTTGAATAGCAAAAAAGAGTATAATAGCCCACTAAAGTAGAGTTAAGTTAGAAAAGATGCTGTACAGTTTTATTTATTTACAGAGAAAATCACTGTAAATATATTATTCAAATAAAAGAAAGAGTAGATAGAACTTTTATTTAATCTTAAAGATACTTAGCTACTAACAGATTTTACCTTGGAAAGTAATATTATTTCTTTATTTATTTCTGTTCTACTTAGTTAAGTTATAACAAAACATACAATTGCTACTATTACTTTTAAGCTGCTAACAAAATAGGATTTGTTTAGTTCTCTGACTTTCTTTATATTATAGTCAACTAGATAATTTGGGACATAAAGAATATGTCTACAAAGTAAATAAAACAGTAAGTATAACAATAATATAGCAGTAAAAATACTAAGTTCATTTACATCAAGAATAAACATAGAATAAGGGTATCAGCTTATAACAATACTTACAATTTTTTTATATAAACAAACTAAGTAAGAATAATAATAGAAAATATAACACTTACAGGTAAGACAATAGTCTTACATTATATTTTCTCTATTATATTATATTCTTGTATATCTGTTGCATAGACTAAGTATGCAGAATATGTAATAATTACAGAAAACAGTATCATTTTAATTTCAGTATTATTAAATAAAAATTATAACTTCTGCACTTAAAGAAGAAAAGTAACTATTAGATACTTAAGTACTCTGTATAAGGCTTCAAGTGTTTATTTTATTCTTTAGTAAACTATACATAATAACCTTGGCAGGTTTTATAAATCACACTGAATATAAAATGATGTACAGGAAAGACCCTAATAATAACTTATAAAAATAAAATCAAGTATTTTAATGCACTGTCATTATCTTAAAGCGACAGAATGCTCAGTTTATTAAACTTAAGAAAAAATTTAAACAACTACAACCCCATAATTGGACAGAGGTAAAATACAAGGAAAGGATAAATGCTATAAACATTTTATTGTCGCCGAACCCCCTTTATCAGTTATAAAATAAACAAGTATATACATTTTTTTTTAACGCTGTAACATAAATCAAGACTTTGAAAAGGAAACAGTAATAATATCTTATAACATAGACTTAGGGTGAAACCCCGTAAGTTTAAAATTCACTACAGAAAATAAGAAGTCAAGGTCGTAACCCGTTTCAAAGTCAGGCTCATAGCCTAGGGTTTTACACAGTGAAGGCAGATAAAAAAATTGAACGGCTTTTCAAATCCCTCAACATCTGCAAACATTGGAGAACATAGCACGCTGCCTTCGGTCTCTTCCATTTAATACTTAACATCCAATTAAAAAAGGAACTAACATTTCCAACTCGGCCGAAGACGAAGCACCCTCGCACAGCATAGGGGTTTCTTCCTCTAATCCAATTAACAAACAGTTAACAAGGTAAACTGAAGCCGTAAGGGTTTCAGGCCTCTTGGTGCGAGCCCTCAAAGGTTTCGAAGGAACCCCACAAGGAAAAAGAGCCATGGTGTAACCAGGCTTACCAGAAAACTTGTGACAGCTGCTCGAATCCTTAAACCGAAGCCGCGCAGGAAGGAGAGCTAGAACCTATAACCATAAGGAAAAATCGTATTGTAACACCTTGTAAGCTAGTTAAGAAGTATAATGTTAAAAACAAACAGTAAAAACAAAGAAGGATTTACAGTATCTTTACCTGGTCCTTTTCGAAAAACGCGAACACCAGCAACCGTAGACATCTACCAACACGTTGAGGTAACCTTGCTGCAGGCCAGGAGGGAAAGATTAATGATACAGCGAACAACCCATCACTATTCTGGAAGGACGAACCACGGTTTTCACTGAGGAAGAAGTGGTATACAGTTCAAGAACTCGAGTAGGGTAGTAGACTGAAAACCTTGAAGGAAGGACAGTTGACAGTTGAACAATGGCAACTCATGGAACAGCACAGCAAAAGAGTGACCAAACGAGATGTAAGAAGGTAGCGAGCTGGGAGATGCTATGGCAATGGAGCGGCGCAGCTAGGGTGCACCAGCACCATTGCAGAGTGGCAGGAGGCCGAGTATTGCGGCAAAATAATGAGTATAGGGTTCGAAGGAAGGACCTTTTTATTCATACAATACACGGACACGGTGATGCCACGACGCCATGTAAATTTTCTCATGCAGTGGGTGTTATTCCAATAGTTTGATGGACAACCACGGGAAATCAAATTATAACAATCTTTACTGAATCTCCAAGGTCCTTCTATGGTCTCCAAGCTCGAATTCAACCTATTATCAACACATCATAACAAGGGAATTGTTATATTATAACCATGCTATAAACTTATGTATAGAGTGGAGAAATGAACGTGTAATTATATATATTATGGTACTCATATAAATTGATAAGCTTAAATCTATGGTTATTTTAGCAGGATTATAATCATAATATTTCTTGTTAGATAAGTAATAGTAACCATAGTTTATCTATGTTTGGAAGAGAGGCATTTCCTTTATCAACTCTTAGCACCATAAACTAAGGACTAAGCTAAGTTTAAAGAACATGGTCTATCCTTAGGCCTCTTATTTCCTTGTTCTATGTATTATAAAATATTAAGATCAATTCATTTTTGACTTAATATAAAAGTATAATTGTGGCTAAACATAAAAGTATAATGTGGAAATTTATAAAGGAGATTTTTAAAGAAAAACTACGACAATAGTCTTAGTGTCCATAATGACTGCAGTGACTTAAATTGTATTGGTTAAAATAGTAACATTCATCAAAAAGCTACAAAAGAAAATAATAAATGTGATTGTAATGAAAGCTTTTGCTTAAGATAATAACCTTAACTTTAATTGTGGAATTGGCAATATAATCCATAATTCTTTCTCTTATCAAAGAGTTTAACCATAATAAGACGGATAGCCATATAACAATTAAATGATATTTTCTTTAGGTATTTCTAGTCCCCTAAAGACTCGTTCAGTTTATATACATAAAGGGTTTAGAATAAATCCTGTTTCATGAAGATATTTATTTTCTTACTGAAGATAAACTCTAGTCATGCTTGAAAACAGTTAATGAGTGAATGAAAAACTCTATGCTTCAACATTATTATGGTTTCGTAAAAATCAACAGTAAACCCTTTAAAACTTTTGATGCGATATTGGAGACATTAATACATAAACTCCTTATCAGCCTACTTTTAAGGTGTAACGATATAGCATACAGATGAAATCATATTATGGATTGTTTAGCTCAGTTGCTCTTATCCTACTATAAAGAATCGGTAGAACATTGTTATACGTTACGACTATAATAAGAAATAGTTCTGTAATCATCAAGAACCATAAGTTATGACTACTAGGAAGAGGGCCAGTTATTAAATATACCTCAATAAGCATTGTAAATAATTTGAGCTTTTATCTTATTACTGGAGTTTTCTTTTTGCAATAAACTCGTATTATATACTTTGAAGTAGTGACCAGCAGCACCAAGACCTCTTACCTGTAGTCTGTAAGAACAAGAAACTTCTGCATTAGCTCGAAAGTCAAGTAAGCCCAGTTTGCATGACAGTCTCACCTTGTGGACGAAAAGAAAACAAAGTCAGTAAACTGAAGAGAACTATTCTACTACTAAACATAACCAACAGATAATTTCAGTTACGGAATGTGGTAATTTTATAACTAATTAAATGATTAGTTAACTGTGTTTATGTTATTGTTATGTAAATTTTAAAATTTTAAAATTTTTGGAAAATTTGGGGTTTTGACATGTGGTATCAGAGCATGGTTCAAATACTAGGCCTTGATGCGGCCCAACTAGTTTCCATACAATAGTAAAATAATGTACTAACCTATATTATGTTTTATGTAAAGGATAGAAAAATTTCTTTTTCTGAATTTAACAGGCAGGTATGGAGAAACTAGGAGAATACGCTCAGGAGGAGTCTCCAAACACTGAGACAAGACAATTGTCCAGAGAACCTATGTTAGAAGAGGTAACTGCTCACTCCTTAGAGCTGATGCAGACTATAAAGGATTTGAAGACTGAAATGGAATCAGTCAAGAAGGACAATGAGAGGATTATGAAGACTCAAGAAGAGTTAAACCAAATTTTGATGGAAAAATTCCAGACTGAAGGGAGGAGCAAAAGATCCAAATCTGAGGAAGTTAGCCATCAGAAAGGATCTAAAAAGACAAAGCTGGCAAAAGCTGAAAGCAGTTCATCATCTGAAGGGTTCAAGGAACAACAAAGCTATTACACTACTAGTGACAGTAGTGAGGCTGAGTTGTATGACAGAAAGAAGAAGTACAGGCCATATGAAGAGATTTCCGGGGAGTTTAAAAAACTAAAGCCCCCAACTTTCAATGGAGAGACTGAAAAAGGGGAGGAAGCAGAGTCCTGGTTATCCGGGATGAGGAAGTATTTTCTGATATACAACTATTAAAATCAGCTGAAGGCAAGAATGGCTATCTATAATCTCTCTGGAAAAGCAGACATATGGTGGCAAGACCTGAAAAAAGTCAAGGGGATCAAAGAAAAAGAAGTTAATTGGAGTACTTTTAAAAGGTACTTCAAGAAGAAATTTTTGTCCGAACAATATTATGAAGAAAGAGCTAAAGAATTTTACGAATTAAAGTTAGGATCCATGACTATGAAGGATTTAAACAGTAAATTCTTAAGCTTGTTGAGGTATGTACCTTATTTAGTCGATGAGAAACCTAAAGTGCAGCGGTTTCTCAGTTGTTTTCCATATCGCATCAAGGACAGAATCAAGTATGATAACCCGAAGACTCTGGAGGAAGCCATGCGAAAGGCTAATTTCTATTTTGAACAGAACAAGAAGAAAGAAGGCATAGCCAACTGGAAGGCTAAGAAAAACAACAGTCAGCCTGAGTTCAAGAAAAAGGAATTTGTACCCCAGAAGAATTTCAAGAATAATAAGAACAGAAAATATTCTAACAGTAAGAACTTTCAGGGAAATAGAAATGGTGCTTCTAATAATTCCAGTAATTTTAAAGGCAAGGAAGTTGCAAACAATCATGGGAATTTCACTAAGAGTTTTGAACGAAAGGAGCCTGTTAAGTGCTGGGAATGCAATGGCCCGCACTATGGCTCGGTCTGCCCAAATCGAAAAAAGTCAAACAGCAATATTCACACTGTGCAGGATGAAATGACTGTTGGAGAATTTGCAAGGACTATGCCCAGAATAAATGTAGCATTGGAGAACCACCAAGCTGACTATCAGACTTCCATGGTGGAAGTGGAAGGTATGGTTAACCAAACCCCTGTAACCATTTTAATTGATCCAGGAGCTAGTCTTAGTTACATTGCACCTCAGGTAGTGGAAAAATGTAATTTGTCTATAAATAAATTTGATAATTCCTGGTTAGTTCAATTAGCCACTAGGGCAAAAAGGAAATTAACATGTTATGTGAAAGAATGTGCTTTAGTTATGGATGATTTTAAAACTACAGTTAAGCTTAATGTTTTGCCACTTGGCTCGTATGATTTACTGATTGGCTAGAGCAGCACAAGGTAGTTTTAAAATGTTTTGATAAAACCTTTACGTGTGTAAATAATAATGAACAACCAGTAACAGTTAAGGGTATTCCTAGGAAAACTGTAATTAGGCATATTTCTACTTTACAACTTAAAAGAGCAGTCAGGAAAGGGTGTAAAGCCTATGCTGTAACCATTACAGATGAGGCAAGTAAGTCTGAAAAAGATAAGTTAAAAATAGAAGACATTCCTATTTTAAATGAATTTACTGATGTGTTTCCAGAGGAAATTCCAGGATTACCTCCTAGGAAGAAACTGGATTTCACTATCGAATTGGTGCCAGGTGCGGTACCTAGCTCGAAAGCTCCGTATCGTATGAATATTTTAGAACTTAATGAGCTAAAATCACAGTTAAAAGAATTAATAGATAAGAAGTACATTCAACCTAGTGTATCCCCTTGGGGAGCACCGGTCATCTCTGTCAAAAAGAAAGACGGAACTATTTGACTATGCATAGATTACTGTCAACTAAATAAAATGACTATTAAAAATAGATATCCGTTGCCCCGCATAGATGATATATTTGATTAGCTACATGAAGCTACGGTGTTCTCCAAGATAGACCTGAGATCAGGATATCATCAGGTAAGAATTAAAGATGAGGACATCTTCAAGACAGCCTTCAGAACGAGGTATGGACATTACGAATTTGTTGTAATGCCATTTGGGCTTACCAACGCCCCAGCTGTCTTTATGTGCTTAATGAATAATATAATGCATAAATACTTAGATAAATTGGTTGTCGTGTTTATTGATGACATCTTAATTTACTCTAAAAATGAGGCGGAACATAAAGCACGCCTGGGGATAGTTTTACAAGAGCTGCGAGAGCAACAGCTCTTTGCGAAGTTCAGCAAGTGTGATTTCTTTAAGGATGAAATCCAATACTTAGGTCACGTAGTGACTAAGGAAGGGATTTCAGTTGATCCTGAAAATATTCGGGCAATCGAAGATTGGCCAGTTCCAAAGGACGTAACAGATGTTAGGTCATTTATGGGAATCACCGGTTATTACCGGAGATTTATTGAAGGCTTTTCAAAAATAGCTAATCCAATCACTTCCTTGCAAAAGAAAGGCAAGAAATTCGATTGGAACTTAAAGTGTGAAGAAAGTTTTAAGAAATTAAAAACCTTATTAACAACTGCGCCTATTCTAAGAATAGCAGATCCAAATAAGGATTTCGTGGTATGCATTGATGCTTGTAATGATGGTTTAGGCGGTGTGCTGACTCAAGACGGGCATGTCATTGCCTATGAGTCCAGGAAGTTAAAAATCCACGAAAAGAACTATGCAACTTATGATTTAGAACTTGCTGCTGTTATACATGCCTTAAAAATGTGGCGACACCACTTAATAGGCAAAAAGTTTATTTTAATGACTGATAATAAAGGTCTGAAATACCTTTTAGATCAGCCCAACTTAAATGCAAGACAAGAAAAGTGGTTAGTCTTCTTGAGTGAATATGATTTTGAAATCCAACATATTAAAGGAAAAGAAAATAAGGTGGTTGATGCTTTAAGAAGAAATGCAAAGCTAAACTTTACAGTAGCAATCAACACTTATGCTTCTGATTTAAATGAACAGCTTACAGAAGGGGTAAAACAGGATGAAATTTATCAAAAATTACAAGTTACAACGAAAGAAGAACCTACATAAAGCTTAATAAAAGGTTATAGTCTAAATAAAGATGGATTTTTATTGTTTAAGGACAAATTGTATGTGCCTAATGTGCCTAATGTGCCTAAGGTCAAGTTGCTGATTCTGGACGAAGTTCATAAAACACCTTACTCAGGACATCCAGGTTACCAAAAGACTGTAACCATGTTAAGGAAAGAATATTTCTGGCCTAATATGAAATCTGAAGTAGCTAAATACATAGCTAGATGTTTGGACTGTCAACAAGTGAAAACTGAACACCAACATCCAGCTGGTTTACTGCAACCTTTGCCTATTCCTAGTTGGAAATGGGAAGTAGTCAGCTTAGATTTTATTACTGGATTACCCAGAAATCAGAATCAGAATGACTCAATCATGGTGGTGGTTGACAAGCTAAGTAAAGTAGCACATTTCATTCCTGTCAAAACTACTTACAAGGTTGCTAATATAGCTGATATATTTTTAAAGCAAATTTTTAGGTTACATGGAGTACCTAAGGTTATTATTTCAGACAGGGATCCTAAATTCACAGGGAATTTTTGGAGGTCCTTGTTTAAGGGATTAAACACAACACTGAATTTCAGCACCTCTTTCCATCCTCAGACAGACGGAAAGAGTGAATCAGGTGCTGGAAGATTTGTTAAGAATGTATGTTAAGGCTCAGCCAGGTAAGTGGGAGGACTACTTGCATCTAGCAGAGTTTGCATATAATAATAACTACCACTCATCAGCTAAGTTTAGTCCATTTGAAATTTTGTATGGGTGTAAATGCAACACTCCTATCTCCTGGAATAATCCAATAGATAGATTGGTGTTAGGACCTGAATTATTGAAGGAAATGGAACAGATTGTGAAACAAGTGCAGTAAAATTTGAAGGTAGCACAGGATCGGCAAAAGAGCCAAGCAGATTTGAAAATAACTCCCAAAGAGTTCCAGGTGGGTGAGCACGTGTTTATAAAGGTAAGACCAAAGAAAAGCTCCCTAAGACTGGGGAGTTGTGCAAAACTAGCACCACGTTACTGTGGTCCGTTTGAAATTTTATCCAAAATTGGTCAAGTTGCATATCAGCTAGCGTTACCACCTAACTTGAAAGTGCATAATGTTTTTCATATTTCTGTTCTGAAAAAGTATGTTCATGATACTACTCATGTGATTGATTGGAATGTTGTACAGGTGGAACCAGAAGGAGAAATTCTGGTGGAACCGGACTGTATCCTCGGGAGGAGGGAAATTACTCTGCAGAACCGTGCCATTGGACAGGTGAAGGTGCAATGGAAGCACCTTAGTCTTGAAGATGCTACTTGGGAACTGGAAAGTAAGATGCGGGAGGCATACCCGAATCTGTTCCAGGAGGTTGCAGAGGATGAAGAATAACTAACATCAAGGACGATGTTACATTCTAAGGGGGTGTGTATGTCACATACCCCAATTTTGAAAAAATATGTTAATTGTTTTAATTATATTCCTGAGACATTATGTTAAATTTAATGCTAAGTAGGAACTGATGACTCAGCAGAGTTAACAGAAGTGGAATGTAATTCAGAATATTTTATTATTAATAAATAAATTATGGAGACAACAACATGGGAGAGCTGTTAAAAAGAGGTTACTGGTCAAACTGGTGGATGGAACTAGGTGGAGGGCAAAAGACAAGTGGCAGCATCCTCAAACACTTCCTAAGTTGCAGGTGGCAACTTCCCTATATTTGGGGTCATGATCCCCCAAGAAAGTGGGGATCAGAGCAGGTGGCTCATTAAATGACAACTAAACCAAAAAGACCTAGGCAATCTTTTAAAAGTACCCAATGAATAGAGCTGAGGCTGCTCAAATATTTTCCAGAGAAGAAACATTCAAGTGGAATGTTATTCAGGAAATTCATTTGGGGAAAAAGGGAAAACAGTAAGGAAGTTGTTCTGAGAGGATTGCTGCAGTAACTTGGTTTATTACAGCTTGTTAGCTGGTAGAACTTACTGATAAGTTCAAATTTGATACTGAGTGTTGAAGACTGGTATCTGACTATTGCTGCACCTAGTTCCAGCCAGGGAGACCAGAGCAAGCTCGGGGGTCCTGAGGAGTCGTTGTTTGAGCGCTCTCCAGGAGTTGGTAAGGAGGAACGGCCTCCCATTGTTGTTGTTGTCCCAAGTTTAAGCAGGTTCTGTCACTTAAGTGTCTTTGTTTTGATAACTATGAATGGTTGAATATTATGTTTATAGTTATGATATAAATATTTAACTGGTTTAGTGATGTAAATGTTTTTAGTTTATCAGTAATAGAATCTTTGATGAAGAGTAAAGACCCACTGTGTTTTTCCACATCTGGGTTTTACCAGACCGTACTCCAGCACAGGGGTAAATTTATAGAGAAAGATGATATGATGATAATTTAAAATAGAATATGAATGGAATTTCAGAGTGTTACTTTGTATGGTTTTAAAAAGAAATATCTTAGGTATCAGGAATTGTAATAACCTGTTATAAAGACTGTTAAGTCATTTAGAAACAGAGATGTAAATGTTAATGTTTATTGATAATAGTATGTTCAATAAAAGAAGCAGTCTTGATATTATAAGTTACTTTTCTTACTGCTATTTGATATTTGAATAGCAAAGAAGAGTATAATAGCCCACTAAAGTAGAGTTAAGTTAGAAAAGATGTTGTACAGTTTTATTTATTTACAGAGTAAATCACTGTAAATATATTATTCAAATAAAAGAAAGAGTAGATAGAACTTTTATTTAATCTTAAAGATACTTAGCTACTAACAGATTTTACCTTGGAAAGTAATATTATTTCTTTATTTATTTCAGTTCTACTTAGTTAAGTTCTAACAAAACATACAATTGCTACTATTACTTTTAAGCTGCTAACAAAATAGGATTTGTTTAGTTCTCTGACTTTCTTTATATTATAGTCAACCAGATAATTTGGGACATAAAGAATATCAGGTTGTTCATTGTTACATAGTTTACAATTTAAAATGGCGGACGGATACTGTGTTGTGTTGGGAGAAAGTGTTCTCAATGTTTCGGTCCTCAATCTAGGACCATCCTCAGGAGACTAAATCAGCCCAAATAAAGTGATCGATCCTCATTGTCTATTTATGTTGATCAAAGGTGAGAAAATAGCTTTTGGAGCCGACTTCAATCAACTTTTAGACTTCTTTTATTCTTATTAAATTTAATTCTTTTTAATTTTATTGAGTACAGGTTTCCAAGCTTCACTAATTTGCAGTCCATCGTCTCTATTTAAGTTATTTTTCTGTAGCTCTATTTCGAGAGCTTCCCATATTTTTCTTTTCTCATAATGATCAATTTTTGCTATGAATTTAGTGTCTTATATGCATAGATGGTGTCCGGTGTGGTGGTAGTGCTCTGCCAAAGCCAACTTCTTGACTCTGTTGTGTTTAATGTCGGCTATGTGTTCCTTTAATCTTATCTGAAAAGATCTACCCGTCTCCCCAATGTATTGTTTGCCACAGGTACAAGGAATGGAGTAAACCCCTCTGTGTAGGCTAGGATTTATGGAATCCTTTGCATGGTCCAACATGGTCCTCAGTGAGTTAGGAGGGGAGAAGGAGACTTTGATGTTTTCCTTTCTTAGAATCTTAGCAATCTTCTCTGTGGTACCTTTTATGTATGGTAGGTTAATATTCTTAGTCACCTCTTCTTTGTTATTTTCTGTTCCAGGTGTTTTCTTTGCCTTCAGGATCGCTCTATTGACTTGTTCCTCATTGTACCCATTCGTTATAAAGACCTCTTTAAGGTGTCTTAACTCTGGTTCAATGTGCTCTTCGTCTGATAATCTCATTGCTCGGGTGACAAGGGTGTTAATGACACCAATCTTTTGCGCCGGGTGGTGGTGTGATTTGGCATGTAGGTAGCGATCCGTGTGCATCTTCTTTCTGTGTACTTGATGTGACAAGGTACCATCATTGCGTTTGGATATGAGGATGTCCAGAAAAGGTATGCTTCCATTTTCTTCTAACTCCATTGTGAATTTTATGCTTTCGGACTGTTTATTTAGATGTTCAAAAAACGCCGGAATGTCTGTTTTATTATGTGGCCAAATTACGTTTGTATCGTCTACATATCTTTTCCACATATCTGGTTTAAGTGGATAAGAGTCGATTGCGAGTTTCTCGAATTTCTCCATAAATAGGTTAGCTACGACTGGAGATAGGGGAGACCCCATCGCGACACCTTCCACCTACTCATATTTACTTTGTACACATAAAGAATATGTCTACAAAGTAAATAAAACAGCAAGTATAACGATAATACAGCAGTAAAAATATTAAGTTCATTTACATCATGAATAAACATAGAATAAGGGTATCAGCTTATAACAATACTTACAATTCTTTTATATAAACAAACTAAGTAAGAATAATAATAGAAACTATAACACTTACAGGTAAGACAATAGTCTTACATTATATTTTCTCTATTATATTATATTCTTGTATATCTGTTGCATAGACTAAGTATGCAGAATATGTAATAATTACAGAAAACAGTATCATTTTAATTTCAGTATTATTAAATAAAAACTATAACTTCTGCACTTAAAGAAGAAAAGTAACTATTAGATACTTAAGTACTCTGTATAAGGCTTCAAGTGTTTATTTTATTCTTTAGTAAACTATACATAATAACCTTGGCAGGTTTTATAAATCACACTGAATATAAAATGATGTACAGGAAAGACCCTAATAATAACTTATAAAAATAAAATCAAGTATTTTAATGCACTGTCATTATCTTAAAGCGACAGAATGCTCAGTTTATTAAACTTAAGCAAAAATTTAAACAACTACAACCCCATAATTGGACAGAGGTAAAATACAAGGAAAGGATAAATGCTATAAACATTTTATTGTTGCCGAACCCCCTTTATCAGTTATAAAATAAACAAGTATATACATTTTTTTTAACGTTGTAACATAAATCAAGACTTTGAAAAGGAAACAATAATAATATCTTATAACATAGACTTAGGGTGAAACCCCGTAAGTTTAAAATTCACTACAGAAAATAAGAAGTCAAGGTCGTAACCCGTTTCAAAGTCAGGCTCATAGCCTAGGGTTTTACACAGTGAAGGCAGATAAAAAAATTGAACGGCTTTTCAAAGCCCTCAACCTCTGCAAACATTGGAGAACATGGCACGCTGCCTTCTGTCTCTTCCATTTAATACTTGACATCCAATTAAAAAAGGAACTAGCATTTCCAACTCGGCCTAAGATGAAGCACCCTCGCACATCGTAGGGGTTTCTTCCTCTAATCCAATTAACAAACAGTTAACAAGGTAAACTGAAGCCGTAAGGGTTTCAGGCCTCTTGGTGCCAGCCCTCAAAGGTTCCGAAGGAACCCCACAAGGAAAAAGAGCCATGGTGTAACCAGGCTTACCAGAAAACTTGTGACAGCTGCTCGAATCCTTAAACCGAAGCCGCGCAGAAAGGAGAGCTAGAACCTGTAACCATAAGGAAAAATCGTATTGTAACACCTTGTAAGCTGGTTAAGAAGTATAATGTTAAAAACAGACAGTAAAAACAAAGAAGGATTTACAGTATCTTTACCTGGTCCTTTTCGAAAAAAGTGAACACCAGCAACCGTATACATCCACCAACGCGTTGAGGTAACCCTGCTGCGGGCCAGGAAGGAAAGATTAATAATACAGCGAACAACCCATCACTATTCTGGAAGGACGAACCACGGTTTTCACTGAGGAAGAAGTGGTATATAGTTCAAGAACTCGAGTAGGGTAGTAGACTGAAAACCTTGAAGGGAGGACAGTTGACAGTTGAACAATGGCAACTCATGGAACAGCACGACAAAAGAGTGACCAAACGAGCTGTAAGAAGGTAGCGAGCTGGGAGATGCTATGGCAATGGAGCGGCGCAGCTAGGGTGCACCAGCACCATTGCAAAGCGGCAAGAGGCCGAGTATTGCGGAAAAATAATGAGTATAGGGTTCGGAGGAAGGACCTTTTTATTCATACAATACACGGACACGATGATGCCACGACGCCACGTAAATTTTCTCATGTAGTGGGTGTTATTCCAATAGTTTGATGGACAACCACGGTAAATCAAATTATAACAATCTTTACCGAATCTCCAAGGTCCTTCTATGGTCGCCAAGCTCGAAGTCAACCTATTATTAACACATCATAACAAGGGAATTGTTATATTATAACCATGCTATAAACTTATGTATAGAGTGGAGAAATGAACGTGTAATTATATATATTATGGTACTCATATAAATTGATAAGCTTAAATCTATGGTTGTTTTAGCAGGATTATAATCATAATATTTCTTGTTAGATAAGTAATAGTAACCATAGTTTATCTATGTTTGGAAGAGAGGCATTTCCTCTATCAACTCTTAGCACCATAAACTAAGGACTAAGCTAAGTTTAAAGAACATGGTCTATCCTTAGGCCTCTTATTTCCTTGTTCTATGTATTATAAAATATTAAGATCAATTCATTTTTGACTTAATATAAAAGTATAATTGTGGCTAAACATAAAAGTATAATGTGGAAATTTATAAAGGAGATTTTTAAAGAAAAACTATGACAATAGTCTTAGTGTCCATAATGACTGCAGTGACTTAAATTGTATTGGTTAAAATAGTAACATTCGTCAAAAAGCTACAAAAGAAAATAATAAATGTGATTGTAATGAAAGCTTTTGCTTAAGATAATAACCTTAACTTTAATTGTGGAATTGGCAATATAATCCATAATTCTTTCTCTTATCAAAGAGTTTAACCATAATAAGATGGATAGCCATATAACGATTAAATGATATTTTCTTTAGGTATTTGTAGTCTTTTTGTAGTCCCCTAAAGACTCGTTCAGTTTATATACATAAAGGGTTTAGAATAAATCCTGTTTCATGAAGATATTTATTTTCTTACTGCTTGAAAACAGTTAATGAGTGAATGAAAAACTCTATGCTTCAACATTATTATGGTTTCGTAAAAATCAACAGTAAACCCTTTAAAACTTTTGATGCGATATTGGAGACATTAATACATAAACTCCTTATCAGTCTACTTTTAAGGTGTAACGATATAGCATACAGATGAAATCATATTATGGATTGTTTAGCTCAGTTGCTCTTATCCTGCTATAAAGAATCGGTTGAACATTGATATACGTTACGACTATAATAAGAAATAGTTCCGTAATCATCAAGAACCATAAGTTATGACTGCTAGGAAGAGGGCCAGTTATTAAATATACCTCAATAAGCATTGTAAATAATTTGAGCTTTTATCTTCTTACTAGAGTTTTCTTTTTGCAATAAACTCGTATTATATACTTTGAAGTAGTGACCAGCAGCACCAAGACCTCTTACCTGTAGTCTGTAAGAACATGAAACTTATGCATTAGCTCGAAAGCTAAGTAAGCCCAGTTTGCATGACAGTCTCACCTTGTGGACGAAAAGAAAACAAAGTCAGTAAACTGAAGAGAACTATTCTACTACTAAACATAACCAACAGATAATTTTAGTTACGGAATGTGGTAATTTTATAACTAATTAAATGATTAGTTAACTATGTTTATGTTATTGTTATGTAAATTTTAAAATTTTAAAATTTTTGGAAAAATTGGGGTTTTGACAGAAGATCTGGCTCTTCCTGAGATTGATTTTACTTCCGGAGGCTTGGCAGTATCGATTCAGTTCGATCTTGAATCGACGAGCTATAATCTGACTGGCCCCTCCCATTAAGATGGTATCATCAGCAAACTATGAGTGGTTAATATCATTGGTTCCTCTAGCCAGCCTTATGCCAGGAAGCTCCTGCTCTAGTCTGGCGTGTTCCAATTGGAAACTGAGTACCGAGGCCTAAATGGCGTAGACAAGAGGTGAGAGCGGGCATCCTTGCCTCAATCCTCTCGTAGCTTGAAAAAAAGGGGCATCTCTTCCATTAATGAGGGGGGCTATCCAAGGCTTGCTGATGCATGCCTTGACCCAGGAGACAAATTTAGGGGCAAATCCAAATCTTAGCATTACTTGGAGGAGGAATGGATGCCTAACTCTGTCAAACGCATTTGGCAGATCTAGTTTCACCGCCATTCCTTTGTCTCGATTCTTCAGGCTAGAATGTATGGCTTCTTGCACTAAGATAATATTATCCCAAATCTTCCTTCCTTTGATGAACCCACCTTGGTTCTCCAGGATAATGCCTGGCAGAATAAGCTTTAATCTGGTGGCCATGATCTTAGTGATGATTTTGTAACCTATGTTACACAGATATATAGGCCGAAACCTATCAAAGGTCTTAGCTTATTTCTCCTTAGGGATGAGGACCAAGAAGGTTGAATTCATACTTCCTCCGATCTTGCTACAATTTTGAGAATTTCTGACCATTTTTAGCAAATCTTTTTTAACAATGTCCCAGCAGATTGAAATGAAGTTCACATTATACCCGTCTGGTCCAGGGGCTCTGTCCTCCTCCATGACAGCAATGGTTTCTTTGTGCTCATCCAGCGTGATGATTCTATTCAGGTGGTCGTTGTCATTACTCTTAATAACGCTAGGAACTAGATCAAGAAGTTGGGCATCGCTGGTAGTAGGCTGATCAGTGAACAACTCGCTGAAGTAATTGGAAGCTTCTACCTTAATTTCTTTGAATTGGTTAAATATCCTATCGTTGACCTGAATCTCTAGGACGTTGTTCTTGCTTTTCCTGACCTCCGTCAATTTGTGGAAGAAGCTTGAATTTGTATCACCATCCTTCAGCCATTTAATTCTGGATTTGAGGCGCCACCATTCAGCCTCTTGTCTACAGGCTATGTGGAGGTTCAAATGCAGAGTTGTCTCCTTTGGAATGTCTGTAATAGTCACAATTTTATCCTCCATATCATCCTGGCGCATCTCCAGCGCATGGGCAGCTTGGAGCTTGGTGTCATTTGGTTTTGGGAGCGTCTTGGCCCAGCTCTTCAATGTTTTCTTGAGCCTCCTCAGCTTCTCCTCCCATACAAAGAAGGGGGAGCCTGTGACCGGATGGGCCCATGAGTCAGCTACAATTTTTAAGAAATCATCATGCTTGGCCCACATGGAGTTAAATCTGAACAGAATTGGGCCCAGGTTTTTTTCTTGCATCATTTCCAGAAGGATGGGCTTATGGTCGGAGCCTTCAAAGGGAAGGATTTTAGATGAAATAATCAGGCCTAGCAGGAGGAAATTGTCCTGAACCAGGAATCGGTCAAGTCTGGCCGCAATGTGCCCAGGACCAAACCTCCTATTGTTCCAGGTATATTTCCCTGTAGTAGGCTTGATGTCAATGAGATCCCAGGTCATGATGATATCTTCCACCATGTCAGTGATGAGGTCTCTATATCTAGAACCCCCTCTTTTTTCATTTTGACTGAGGGTGAGATTCAGGTCCCCGGCTAGAATGACATTACCCTACAGATTAGTTCGTTCTTCACGGAGAATATTCCAGCAATTTATTTTTTCGCCATAAGAATTAGGTGCATAGATGTTAAATATACTTACCAGGGAGTTGGTGCCTTTTTGTCTCAGCACAGTGAGGATCCAGTGGGTGCTGATTTTGATGACCATAGCTTCGTATTTTATGTCATCCCATAGGGTTCCTATACCCCCGGATGCTCCCCTAGAGCTTAAAGCAGCAGTGCCTTTTTTTTTCCAAAACTTTTTACTAGATTGGAGGAATGCAGTCTCCTCCAGCTTGGTTTCCTGGATCAGCAAGATGTCCGGTTGGTGAAGGGAGATTAGATCTAGCATAGCTTCTTCCTTGCCTTTGCTACTGAGCCCTCTGCAGTTCCAGGAAATTGCCTTCATTACTTACTTTTGGAGGCCATGGGCATCCCTTTCGGGGCATGCCCATGCTGGCGGGTGTTTCTTGGGTTTTTCAACAGCTTTTCCAAAGTTAGCTAGGATCCTTGCAGCTTATCCTTGTATGCTGCTTGCTCATGTACTTCTTTTCTAGACTTCCTTCCTTTTGTTTTGGTCATTCTTGGGGTTGTTATTTCAATTTCCCCTTCTTCTTCATCTTCCTCTTCCTCTTCCGATTCTTCATCAGATTTTCCCTGACTTTCACCTACTTTAGTTTATGTTGTTTCTTCCTCATTGTCTCTCCCTTGATCCGAGATGATTGTTTCTGGTTCTTTGCTTTTTTTCATGGCTGGATCTATCTTCTGTTTCAGTAGGTTCATCCCTTACTTCTACTGACTCTGTAGACCTTGAAGGCTCTTGGGGTTTTTCGGGTGGGCTAGCTCCACTTCCCTCACCTTTCTTGGGGCCCCCTCCGACTTGAGTTTTAGATCTGGATCTATTCACCCTGTTCCATCCTTCCCCCTTCTCCTGCTGGCTTTCCAGTGTTTTGGGGCAGTTTCAGATGAAGTGCTCGTACTTGTGGCATCCTCTGCATTTGAAGGGGAGTTGTTCATAGTCCATTTTTTGAATATGAGACTAGTTCCCCACCGTGAGATTTATTGCTTCTGGTAGCCCAGCTTCGAGATCAACCTCCATGCATATGTGGGTGCAGGCATATTGGTCCTTTGTATTGGCCATGTCAATATATTTTCCCAGTGCGTTCCCTATAGTATGTAGGGATTTGGGGTTCCAACAGTGCATAGGTAGGTTGGGCAGTCTGACCCAGACTGGGACATCTTTAGGGGTATCGGCTTCAAGATCGAAGTCTGGCGTCCAACCATTGAGGTAAAGACCTTGCAACCCCATGAAGTAGTGCCCATTCCTGAAGATTAAGTCTTTGTCTTCTTTAGATTCGAAGTCGAAGAGGAAGTATCCCCTTCTGACGGAATAAGAGGAAACATTTTTGGATATTAGCGGTCGCCATTTCCTTTGAACCTAGCTATCAGTGGTTTTAGGTGAGGGCCATAGCCCTGTGAATTGCCCAAACAGAGCTCGGTCTGCCAATGACAGGGCAACCTGTATCGTTTCTTCCGGGGGGAGGGCTACCTCCGGCACATCTTCTATTCTTTTAACGAACTTCGGTAATTCTCTTTTGCTTGATCTTTTGGCGTGATTGGTGATTAGCCTATCGAAGGCTTCCGATCGATTAGGCGGTGAATCACCGCCTGCCTCCTCCACCATCTTGCTGCCCCACCCGACCGAGCCAGTATCAGAGCATGGATTCAGATTTCAGTGCTATCCACCGGCCAACCCAGCAATTCTAGCAGCCAATTGAAGAGATAGTCTTCAGACAAAGCGTGCATGTAGCCTCGGGTCCGGCTTGTCACACCTTGGATCTAACGCCGAACTCCCTCCACACTGGCCAAAACGCCCTCTGCCCTCGAGCAGCTGCGTTCTCCTCATCTAGATCGCCCTCGGCCCTGCGTTCATCTCTCCTACTTCAAGAATTGTTGAAGTACACAGACATGCATTGCTCAAGAGAGAGATCACAAAAAACCTCCCACATACAATCCTTAACTTGTCGGGAACATCCAATATTTTCTCCTTCAAAAAAATATATATATACATAAACTAATGCATAGATTCTCAAACTCTCAGGCATAGACTTACTGCCTTTAGCAACTCCACTTTGTTAAGATAAGATCGAAAGCTTTAACAAGTCCACTTATTAAGATAAGATTCAAAACTTATCCTTAAATAAGGTTAATGTATAGCAAAAGTTTGTAAAACATAAGGTTACTTTACCAACTCTTAAAAAACCAATGTAGATATCCATAAACCTAAGAATTAATTTACATCAAAAGTTTGTAAACCATAAGATTATTTTACGAACTCTTAAAAAAACCAATGTGAATATCCATGAACCTAAGAATTAATGTATATCAAAAGTTTGTAGAGCATAAGGTTACTTTACAGACTCTTAGAAAACTAATGTGGATATCCATAAACCTAAGAAGCTAAGAATGTAGATAGAAAGCAAATAAGATTATAGATACATTACAAAGTATAAATAATAATAATAATAATAATGTCACTTATACCACAAATAAAATAAATACAATTACATTATATATAAAATAAGTATACTTTGAACTATACAATTAGATTGTATATAAAATAAATATATTCATAATTATTAGGTAATTACATCGTATATAAAATAAGTATTCTTTGAAATATAATTGGATATAAAATAAGTATATTTATAATTATTAGGTTATTAAAATGGAGATATAAAATTATAGCTTAATTATACTTTGGAATTAACTTTTATAACCATAAAATCTTTGTAGGTTTTAATGAAATTTGGCTAAGCAAGTGTCACATATATATATTCTCTGATTGGCATTCTTTCCATTAAAGCATATTTACTCAAAATGAAATTTGACTAAGCAAGTGTCCCATATATATATTCTTTGATTGGCATTCTTTCCATTAAAGCATATTTACTCATTTGAGAAGATATTAACACTTTGAATGAAAAAAAGCTTAAAGAGATCATAGTGATTATTAGATGATATATAGAATCATAAAGTTTTGATAAATCAAATCTTGTCTTTGCTCTTTGCTTGTATGATTTGTCTTTATCATTGTCCCACGTTAAAGAAAAGAAATGGCATAAGATGTTGGTACACGTTTAAGAAATGGCATAAGATGTTAGTACACGTTATTGCACATTTCTTCGTCAAGGGCCACGCCTTCCCAGTGGAAGAACAACTTCTTTGTTCCAACAAAATACAAAAACGTTAGGTAATGATTGGATTAGTAGTATGTTTACCATAGTCACATTGTTGAGTTATCATTTCAATTAAGATCAATTTTACCATGAATTTAAACTTTGCATAAATAATATGATATTTAGGTATTTATTTATTTGTGTAAATTATGTTTTAAGTTTATTGTTTATGTTATTAATGATGACAATTGTGTGATTTATTTTTAGTATGCAAATCTAAATGAGATGATATAGTGTGTGGATACTACTTTAAGATATATTTGAATGAATAAATTGATGCTAAGAACATGGCTAATAAATTAACTTATAACTTGGGAATTACTTGGAAATAGTAAATAATTACGCATGATCTTATGTTTGAGAAGACTAACCCACATGTTAGAGGGGCTAAATAATAGCCAAATACTTGTGGTACTAAAGTGATCATGAGTAGTTGGCATTGAAAGAGAAAAGGGTAAACTATGAAGCATTAATTTGTGAGTTAATTATTGGTTCGATAGATTGATATGATATGTGGGCTATTGCAAATTTTTACAGGAAACATGGTTGCCCGAAGTGGTCACTTAATGACGTGACTCTCAGGACAACAATATCAAAACAATATGATTATTTATAGGGTGTTGACCCTAGTTCCATTAGGAGAGGTGGAGGTATTACCCACCATTTATTCTCTGAAACGTGGAGTCATGCAAGGGTTGTGTTAAGCCATGGTCCCCAAGATGTGCGAGAATGACTATATATTGCTTGTTAGGGAAGATAGGTTGATGTAATTGACACTTTTGCTTATCGGTTATATCTGGGGTTAAGTCAATATAATTGATGCCCGTGTATATTCTAACATAGGAAATGATAAGATGTGGAAAGGTGGAAGTAGGTTAGGAAGGAAGGATGATTTAGAGTAGTTGTGGATGTTGTTTGGGGATTGGATATGTCACCCTAAGTTATGTGTTGGATAATTTAGAGTAATTGTGGATGTTGTTTGGGAATTAGATATGGCACCATAAGTTATGTGCTCGGTTTCTTCCATGCTTAAATATACTTAATACATTTAGAATAATCTTAGTACAATGTTTAATTCACATTGAATACTCACTAGTTTCCTAGAACTAGATATTTAGATAAGCTGGTAAGTTATTGAGATTAAAATGATTAGTTAGATTAGATAAATTGTGGTTATAAGTTATACCGTGAGAGTAGAATAGTTAAATGAAATTAATGTTTAGAATAGATTATCTAGATAAGTAAATTAATTAACACCCTTTTAATTAAAATAGATTATCTAAATAACTAAATTAATTAACACTATCAACTAATGAATTAAAATGATTTTAACAACCTTAATAAAGTTGGACAAATATTGTTAAAACATAGAAAAAATTTCACAACTAAAAAAGTTTCTTGATGAAGAAGATAAAAATTTGATAAGTTTACCCACTACTCACATTGAAAAAATGAATTAAAAAAAATCCTCATATAATTTGCCCACTTTTAAGGTTGAGAAAGTCAATAAAAAAGAATTCAAAATAGACCAGAGAGATTATACAACCCTTCATATTTCTTTCGTGAGAGAATAGGTAACTATGGGTTTCTTCGAATCTGGACTCATTGTAACACATTTTCTTTGTTTTTTAAAGGAGTCATTTGTTTGGTTATATTTTAGTGTTTTAAACATATATTATGTAATGTGACTTATGCATATAAATTGATTGGTTATATTTTAGTGTTTTAAACACGTACATATGTGTAATGTGACAGAATATAATTTATGTTCGTATTTATAAATAGAAATAAAAATATATTTTATTTATTTTTTAATATTATTGTGTTGGTATATCTTTTGATAATATATTTTTTTACATTTTTTTAATACATTTTAATTTTAGAATGTTCTTATTTATAAAATGTGTACTTTAATAATGAGCACACTATCTTTTAACATTGTTTTTCTAAAAAATATGTTAAAATTGGATATTGTTTTTTACAAATTTTGATTTTGAAGTGCGTAAATCATGTTTTCTCAAATACCTCAAAAACACCAAAACTATGCAAGTTTAACTATTATCATATTCTGTGTTTAAGAATTAATCTAAAATTTTTACTAACAAACTAAAAAATGTTAGAAACTTCTAACATTTAAACTACTACATATTTTTTTATTTATATTTATTTTTAGTTAAAGTATATATTTTTAATCAAAATATATATTTTTAATCAAAATATTTTTTTTAATCAAAACATATTTTTTAATTAAATAAATTTTATCGTATTTTTATTAAAAAACTATTCCAAAAATGCTTAACCCTTGAGATTAAGAAAATATTTTTATTTTTACTAAAATTAATTAAATGTTTTTAACATGACTATATATAATATTTAAAAATTAAAAGGAAACATGTTGATTAAAGGAGCCATTGAAGTTGGTTATCTGGGACTTCAAAATAATTATAAATGATTTATATAAGATAAATAATTGACAGTGTGGTATATTTTTTAAAATCCAAGTTTATAAAATAATGTTAAAAAAATTATAAGGTTGACATTTTATATGTAAATGTTATTTTGTTATTATTTTGATAATAAATATTTTAACTTGGAATTTATCTCACATGCATATATAAATTTGGATTTGATTTACGATAGTTTATTTTATTATAATTATTTTTTTTTCATTTTCACTAAAGGTATTTTTCCTTTTTAAATTGATTAAAGTTAAATCTATGGCATATAATTTTAATTTTAGTTTTTAGATATATTTAATTATTCTGTATGTAATGCTTACCCATTGTAAACCACAAAGAGAAATAATAAAGAAAAGCATTAATGTGATTTTATCATTATAATTATTACTTTATTTTGTAAAATATTATTATGGGTCAGCATATAGGATGAATGCTGATGATGATGGTTAATGTCCACTCGAACAACTTTATTCTTATGTTAAAAACCAAGGAAAATAGCTGCAAAGCAGCTAGCCCCTACCTTAAACTTATGTTTATAATAGAGATATGACGTATGTTTATTGGAAAGAAAATATTTATGATATTAAGTTTTGTTGTTTATTTATTATTATAAATATTTGTAAGAAGGGGTAATAGGTAAAAGTCAATGAGACTTTCATGAATATAAAATTTATTAATATATTTAACAAGTGAAATTAACAACAAAGTTACTTAGTACCAGTCTCCTAAAAAATGTTTGAAAAAATAGAAATAATTCCTAAAGTTATTTATTAAGATAGATTATTTTGTATTATAAGAAATTGGTTGGAAAATGGTTAAAGGATGTATGGGTTTGTTACATATATATTAGTGGGTTAGTAGCATCAATCACAGATACTCATATTCCACCATAGTTTATTATGTTTGACTATAACACAGTCAACCATAATAGTTAGAGAAATGATGGATCAGTGGTCAATGCATACTAGTGGGTTGGTTGCTCAATGATTAGTGAGGTTGTGTGTTACTAATTGATGGTTAGAAGGTGCCAATGATAAAGAGGTTGATATATTTGTGGTTAAAGTTATTTTAGGTTAATGATTTAAGGAAAAATGGAACTTTACATATACTGAGCAAGTCAAAATAGTTTAAATAGACATTAACTAAATATTTTCAATAGTACATTTAGCTAATATTCTATTACACAGGAAAAAAAAATGGAAAAAGTTTCAATTAAAAAACCACCAAATACAATATCTTTAATTTACACAATCAATGGAAACTTGATTTTTTATATCTTTACATAATTAATGAAAACTTGATTTTTATCATTTTTTTAATTCTCCTAACAATTATAAAAATAATTACTCTAAAAGATTATTGAATTAAATACATTCATCCCAATATAATAATGATTAATTTAATTTTTACATAAAACTTTAGCAAATAACTAATAGTTAAATGAAATTATGAAAAGTGAAAAAAAATAATGTAGCTGGCTCCAACTTATAAAACTTATTTAAAAAAAATAGTTGAGTTTATTGCCATTTGCCTACTTAAGCAACATAGATCCAACTTAACTATGGCTCTACCAAGGGCCGAGAGGGATCAAGTTCTCTTGAGGTGAAAACCCTTTTTAATTTTCAAAAATGTCTAATAAGTATTCCTACTTGGTCAACTTCCTTAAGTAATTTCAAAATAGTGTAAATATTAGTAGAAGAAAATGAGTTGAGTAACATTAATAATCATATAATCAAATAGTTCTCCAAAAATTGCTTTACTTGTCTACTTAATGATTAAAATAATCCATATAAAGTTTTAAAATCTAGATTTCCCGAATAAATTGGAATTTGAAAAACATTTTACCATCAAATAAAGATTTTAAACATTTATCCAAATGTTTTTGAGAAATGACTTGTTTTTCTCTATAACTAAAAATGAACATTTACATGTTAAGGTTAACCTTGACTTAAGAATGAGCAAGGATGTAAGTGGTTTAAAGCACATGGTTTTAGTGGTCGGTGGCTTCTTGCTAGTTGTATTTGTATTTAAAGAACCTTATAAATATGGTTGTAATATTCCATTGTAGCCCGGCCAATAATAAATCTATTATTGAAGTTGGTTTTACCTTAAGGGTTTTCTAAGGTAAATCTAGTGTTATTATTGTAATAGCTATTATTTTGTAAATTCAATTAAATATGTTTTACAATTTTGCTAATTTAAAATTAAATTTTATATGTTCTTGGTTTTATAATTTTTCTTTTTACTACTCAAGACGATTGAATTTTACTACCCCACTTTGTAAGATTATGAGTATTGCCCTAATATGGTTGTTATATGAGTATAATATTTGTTATTTTTTATTCTTTTAATTATAAATCGACATGTTATTTTATTGAGCGGACATGTGCCACATCAACGTTACATATGGGACACATCTCATCCATTTGAGCTGTAGAAAACACCTCTCTACACAATTATTTTATTGAGCCCGCATGTGCCACATCAACCCTACAGACCAGACCATTTATAGATAATCACTAATAACTAAGGTATAATAAAAAATTATAATGTCATTAATAAATAAATAAAATTATAAATACTATTACTTTTAAAATAAATAAAAAATATAGTATAAGAAATAGAAGTGATTTTAAATTAAAATAATAAAATTATTTTTAATTTATTGCTAACTTAAAAAAATTAACATTATTAAAATAAGAAATAATAAAACTAAAGTCACTATACTTAATCTAATTTAAGAAATTATTGTTTATTGAAAACTTAAAATTAGTTTTATTTTAAATATTTTTTTATCTCTTTCTAACCAAAAAAGACCACGTGAACAAAAAAAAGTTTGTATATTTAGCAACAATAATATAGTGAATAACTTATTAGAACCTTCTTTCAAACAAAGAAAAGCCTATGTATACATAATTCATATTTCATGATTAGATAGTTATAAAAAATATATTAGTTTACATACATTCTTAAATATTCAATTTTTTTTAAATAACTTATATTAAAAAAACAATAAAATATTTCAACATAAAATCCATATTCTAAACATAAATAAAATGCTTAAAACATTTAAATAATAACATATCATGGATACTTACCCTGTCATATTTCATAATACATTACCTCATCATATTCTATAAAACACTAAGTAATATGTCTGTCTTTAATCCAAGGCATAATCCAACGCATAAAATAAGGGGATAGCCTACAATGACTGGCTTACCCCAACTTGACAATGTATGGGGATATAAAAAGGCATGGGTTTAATCTTACCCGGGTTGTTGTCCTATACGGGATAGTCAAATTAAGTAAAGAGCCTCATTAAAAAATTTGACCATAGTGTTATATAAAATGTATTATGTAAATTTTTTGGTTATCAAGAATTTGTTTACCAAGTTTTTTTTACAAAAAGAACTAGGTTGTGGTTGTCAAATCATTTTATGCAAAATAATTATGTTTTATTTATTTGGTTTCTTAATTGTGCTAACAAAACAATGCTAGGTGTCAATGTTTCATAAAAATAAAATTATAAAATTTTAATTATTTTTTAAAATCTGATAATTTATTTTCACAGTACGAATATTTAGTCTATTCAACGTACTTAATCAATGAAAAAACTAAAAATAACAAATCTCTAAAAGTTATTTTTATTTTTAGAATATTAAATTAAATATAAAATTAACATAAAACATTAGAAAACTTTAAACTTTGATACCAATATAAAGTCAAACTAGTTTGGAAGACCAAACCGATCACTATAGTTCATGCCAAATAGTTTGGAAGACCAAACCTATCACTATAGTTCCCTGCTAGCAGGGACTAATAATATAAAAATTAGATTTAATGTTTATAAAAATTGGATTTAAGATAAATGTATGCAATGGAAAATTTAATATAAATTTAATTAGTAATGGTAATCAATACCTAAAATTTAATATAAATATATTTAATAATTGTATTTACATTTACTTAATTTAATATATATTTTTAGGTTTAATTGTAAGTCTATAAAATACTTGTTTATATTGATCATTTTTTAAATGAACATGCATGCATTATAAGTGTGCTCATCTAATTTGTAAAAAGAGATGTAACACATCTCATCTACTTAAATTATAAAAAAAAACACCTTTAAATTATTAACTTATCAAAAGATTATTTCGGTAAATTCATTTAAATAAATATTAAATTTAATTGTAATTAAAATAGTATATGACGATATACATTCAAGTTAAATATACTATTAAAGAGTACATAATCTTATTAAATATAATTTAAAAACTAATCAATCATAAAACATAAACTTAAACTTGATGAAAATATACATAGTCAAATTATTTCATTGGTACAAATTTTATCCACATATAGAAAGATTGCAAGCCTCTATGCATACAACGATTGTAATTCTCTATAGTTACTCTATGCATACAATGATTGTAATTCTCTATAGTTAGAAGGTAAAGGAGAAAAGGTTCTAGGTACGTTGGAGAATCGTTAATTAATGGAAGAAAGAGATGGGACTTTAGTCACAATCTTGGCACGTGGCAATCATATGATTGGGTCGCGGACCAATCGTACAGCTGGCTTCTTCATTAAGTTTGGAGCTCTAAAATTACACAACAGTTGGTGCCTTATAACGTGCCAACATTCTAGAAGCTTACTGTACACGTGGCGTGTGTCCGAGTGGGCGTTAAGTAAGCCACCGCTTTCACCCGATGCCATGGGCTCGCCCGGTGGAGAATCTGACAAGCAGAGAGAATTGATTGGCACACTGCTCCGCACGCATAAGGACGACAGCCACGTCCAAGCATAAAGACCGCGCACGTCTCACGAATGCCGTTTACTTCCCGTTGGTGCGCCGTTAAACACCATAAAACATTGGCACTGCTGTAATGGATAAGAGTTCGTACACATCATTTATGATATTCTAGAAGCCCGCGGTGCACCGTCTTTCGGCAGATATAAAGGAATGTGACATAAAAGTCTTTCATGGTGAATATTCAATGTGTATGCATCAATCAAATGCTTGATCATTAAAAAAAATGAGATATACATACATGATAATGCTGTGTCATAACTTGAATGTGTATATATGTCGTTGTAAATATATTATAGAAAATTGTAGTTGGTTAGATGTAAACATAGTATGTATAATCAAATATGATATTATTTAAATATATTTTTTTGGAGTTGTAAAACTCATTGTAATTCAGTGATAAAATTCGCTGTGAAGGCTGTAAATAATTAAGGGATCAAATTAGTTATAAATAAACGTGAATGATTTATATAATTTAGAAAAAAATATTTAATAAAAAATAGGTATAGTTTAAATGTTTCATGGTTTCAATTATTTTTAATAGGTTTTTTTTTAAAGCATGATTTTAATGGAATCAGCAAAAATTTTGAATAAATTTTTAAAATTCTTTTTAAAAATATTTATATTCATTGAATATGGGTCGTTTCGAGTTTTTTTTTTAAAGGCTGAGTTCATTTATGAATTCAGAATCATGATTTAAATAAGAAAAAATTAGGGTTTTAGGCTTAAAATAAAAATAAAAAGTAAATATAATTTAGTTTTAATTTTGTTAGTATTTTTGTAAAGCAATTTTGAAAAATTGTTTTAAAATTGAGCCTGGCTCAGGTGACTTTGTTAAACCATTTGTGCATTGATAAATGTGACTCAAGCGACTTGGTTAAACCATTTGTGCATTGATAAATGTGACTCAAGTGTTTTTCATTCTCAATGTTCATATTCTCATAGAGATGGCCGAGCCTTTTTACCAATGGTGTTTTAGGAACTGTCCAATGACCAGTTTCACTATGAAGCTCATAAGAGTTTGTTCTTATCTTGGCTATATTAATTTTTTTCTTTGAACTAGTTAAAACCGAGAGATACTTTTGATCTTCTAGAGTAGGGTTGATGACCTCCTTATAATATCTTAATTTTCTTTTATCCTCTAAATCTTTCTCACACCACATTTTCTCCTTAACTTAGAAGTGACAATATTTTTAATGTTATTTATATTTTGCAATGCTACATTTTCGTTGATCTCCCAACTGTTTAACCTAGCCCTGGTATCTTTATATCAACCTTGCTTGAGCCTTAGGTGGTTTTGGATGAAATTTAAAGCTAGTTTAGGAAGTCTATGGTCTCCCATCTTATTGATTTTGTGCTTGTACAACATGAGCCTAGTCATAGCTAGGCTCTTGATAGGGGAAAGACCCACTTCTATAAGGAGAATAGAGTAGGGTGTATTGCTTTTAATTTTGAGGTTATACGTTATAAAACGTTTCTGGATTTGCTCAATCTTTCTCCAGGATTCTCTAGAGATGTTGCAACCCCAAACCTCACACCCATACAAGATAACAAGAGTGACTAAAGTTTCAAAGAGGAGTTTCTTTTTATCCCACATCATAAGGTTTGTTGCTTTACAATTATTTTCAAGACCAAAATAATCTTTCCACTCTCTATTAATCATTTTCTTAATGTTATAGTTCCAGTTGAGCTTGTGATGAATATCAACTCCTAGGTATTTGTAAGAAGACACTTCCTCCAAGTTGCTATTGTCATACACAAAATTAGCGTAAGTGTGCTTATTGGATTTGATAATAATAATTTTTGTTTTGTCAGTGTTAACAATCATACCCATGGTAGAGCAAAAATCCTCAAGAAGTCTTAGTTGCTTATCAAGATTAGATGGACACCTTGCCAGAAGAACAATATCGTCAGCATAGAGAATAAGGATGATGACTATTCCAGCTCAGATCGTGCCAGCACAGCCTGCTTTCTCTAAACAACCTTCTAGCTTATCTATGTAAATGCCAAAAAGGGTTGGGGAGAGGGGGCAACCTTGTTTAACTCCAATATTACATTTAATACTTTTTGACCACCTCTCATTGGTCTTAAACTTAGCAATGACATTCTCGTATAACCTTATTACGGCGGTTCTCAATTCGAAAGGAACCTTTAGCTCTTCTAATCTATTCCATAGGTTATTTCTAGGTACCGTATCGAAAGCCTTTCTAAAGTCCACAAAGCAACATAAGAGATTGGATTTATCATTACGACACTCCTCCACAATTATCCTAAGCGTAACGAGATGGTCCGTTGTAGAGTGCTGCCTTCTAAAACCCGCTCGGCCTTTAGCCCGCTTACCATCACTTTCAAGCCAAATGCCGATCTTCTTTTCCAAAATAATACCGTATAACTTGGCTAAGAGAGGGCTAATCATAATTGTCCGGTAATTAGAGGGGTTGTTTGTATCCCCACTTTTAAAAATAGGGATAATGAGACTTTGAGTCCAAGGTTTAGGGAATCCTTGCTTGACTGCCTGATTGAAAAGCTTGTGGATGTGAGGGTTGAGGACATGACTTACAATTTTTAAGATTTCTGTTTGGTAACCTTCGATGTCCTTAGCTTTTCCATTTGCCAGACGCTTAACCCCAAAATCTATGTCTTCTAATGAGAAAACTTCTTCGATAGTGAGCAGGGTTTCAAAGTTAAAGTTATATATATATATATAAAAGTAGCTTAAAGAGACATTAACTGTTTTTTTTCATTATTTCAATGAAATTTGAGAAAAAATTTAAAAAATTTCTTCGAATTCTAAATAACTGCAAACAATATTTCACATGCGATATGTTATTTAATGTGATGACGGCAGCATTGTTAGCCACCCGATCTCAATGGCCACCCCATCCAATGGTTGCCGCCAAAGCATTAAATAACATATGACATGTAATATATTTTTCGCCCTAAATAATTGTGTTTAAATTCTTAAAATATAAGTTCCTTAATATTTTGAAAATACTTTATTTATGCATTCAAAATCAAGATTTTAACCGCAGTAAAACATAAAATTCAAATTTAAGAGGTTTCAGTTTCATGATTTAAATTGAAACCTCGTCAATCTTCATCATCTTATTGATACCATCAGTGTACTTGGTTGGGCCCCAAACACCCGGCCTCCCTTTGGTATACATCACGCAACGTTGAGATCTAAAATAAAAATGTAGAATCTAGATTATGTGTATCCCACGCAAGGTTGGATATAATCCTGCGTATACTCCGTCAAAAAGCAGCGGAAAACAACCCTCTGGTTTTCTGCGACGTGATCGTCTTTTAAAACCCAACCCAACAGACGTCAGGTGGCGGTTTTCTAGATGAGAAGCTTGAGTCTTTTGTTTAATTGGAGACGTGAGAAACAACCCTCCATGGATAGCGAGATTTTGTCTGCATTGACATCCCCCAATCCAATATAACTGCCGAGGCCTTGTACCCTTGATAAAAAAGAGATCTCTGTCTGTCTTTGTGGGTCATTTGCACTTGCATTTGCAGTTGCATCTGGGTCTATTGGGGTCTGAATCATGGCGACTTCAATGGCCGCTTTCTTCGCCACCACCCCAACAACATCACGAGCCCACCCAACAAGTTCTTCAGACGATTTACACGGAGTGCAGAAAACCCCATTGATTGGGGGTCTCTCCTGTCTGTTTGCCACTTCTGGCGTTAAAAACTCCGTTGCCGAAGGTATGGGGTTCGAAACCCGGAGGTCCACCAGTACTAACCATATTGATTTGGGCATTTCAGACATTCAATACGTATATTCTCCTCCTTCATGCTCTTCTTCTCTGAAGCTGAGAGAACAGAGCAGCCCTGTATCAGTTCTTCAGGTCCCTCTCTCCACATCTTCTGGAAGATCGTATAAATCTAAACCAATTTCTTTCAGCCATCATCATGCTTTGGAATTGGATTCACAGCAAAATTTTAAGAAATGGGAGGCATTCAGTATTAGCAGGGATATATTCCTTCGCAGCGCCTTGGGTTCCTGCGCGCCTGTGTCGGATGAAGAATTCACTTTCAATCTTGAGGGGAATTTTCTCACAGACACTCAACAGCCCTATGCGGATGAAATGCTCCGAGATGCTCAGGCGCAGCACCATATTTTCAAGGAGGATTTCGTTATGAAAGCCTTTTACCAGGCCGAGAAAGCACATAGAGGCCAAGTAAGTTCTTTTGGTCTGGCTTTTCTTATTTATTTTAAAGACAAATTAAGGACTGGGATTTTGGTTTAATTCAAAATTGTTCACTATATTTTATGGATTGGATAGTAGATGATTTAATAATGAGATTTTGTTTGAGATTCTCTTTTAGGGTAAGCCGCATTATCTTCAATTGTATAGTTGATGGGGTTAGTGCGATCAGCTATACACTGTGGATCAAAACTGTGCACTAGATCTAAGTCACTGCAGCTAGATGTTTATGGACTGAACAGTAGATAATTCAATAGTGAGATTTCGGTTTGATTAGCTATGTAATGCAGTTCAAAACTTTGCAAATTTATGTCACTGAGTTGTGTGCACTTGTTTTAATGGAGCTCTTGGGGTCCACGTGACAATATTCAGGATCGAAGCCTACCCCATGTTCTATTCAAGAGCTGCTATTTGTTCTATTTTTTCTGTTAAGCCTGTTTGAAATTAAGTAAGAGCAAATTCAAAACAAATCAATTCAAACATTGACTTTATTTATTTCCTTATGTGAAGCAGGTCACCTCATGTTCTCTCCGGGCCTGCCCTTTTCTTTGAAATTAAGCCTAACAGAATTTTCAACAG
The DNA here is from genome assembly GCA_001517045.1 of Pseudotsuga menziesii. Taxonomy (NCBI): domain Eukaryota; kingdom Viridiplantae; phylum Streptophyta; class Pinopsida; order Pinales; family Pinaceae; genus Pseudotsuga; species Pseudotsuga menziesii. The sequence continues at coordinate 322,911 of LPNX011088154.1, forward strand.
ATGGCAAGACTAAATAAATTAATCGACAGTTTACCTGTATTTATCTCTTAATCTGAAATGGTATTTGATGTCACTTGCCATCACAAGTAAGGACTTCGGTCTTATTCTAAACAGTTTTTCGTTTCTAAGCAAGTCTGTCTTTGATTCCAAGTATATCTCTTAATGTGAACTGGTATCTGATGTCGCTTGCCATCACAAGTAAGGACTTCGGTCTTATTCTAAACAGTTTTTAGTTTCTAAGCAAGGCTGTCACTAATTCCAAGTATATTGGATATTTCCTTTTAACCATATTCATATTGTGAAAAGTGAAATTGGTAATACTATATTCATGTTGTGAAAAGGGAATTGGTAAGCTCATGTGCTGTCTTCGAGACGGGTAAGGTGAACTGGTGAAAGTTACAGATTCTTTTGGAGGAGACGCATGTTCAAATCCCATGAAGGGCATGCTTAGGTAAAATAAGGCTGATAAAAATAGTTCTAAAACAGTACATCCAATGTAAGTACAAAGTGGGAGTTTAGAATGTGAGTACAAAGTGGGAGTGCTAAAGCAACTCCAATATCAACAAAGAAAGATAAGGATCTAAGTATCTATTTAAAAGAAACTATAAGAGCCAATTGGCTCTAGCTTGGGTGGTTAAGATGAGAAGTTGTCATCCTTCCCATCTAGGTCTATCTGTTACGTGTGACCTGTTTTCTCCTCATTGGCTGAAAGCAACTCCAATATCAACAAAGAAAGATAAGGATCTAAGTATCTATTTAAAAGAAACTATAAGAGCCAATTGGCTCTAGCTTGGGTGGTTAAGAGGAGAAGTTGTCATCCTTCCCATCTAGGTCTATCTGTTACGTGTGACCTGTTTTCTCCTCATTGGCTGATTTGGGCAGGGAAGGTACCAACAATCTCACTCTCACATAAATGCTTGAAGGTGGGATGAGATGTTTCCAAAGCTTTTAGTCTGAGGGGTTAGCTGAATCAGTTGTCTCCAATTTAGTAAGGCATTTGGCTAGTTCCATTTTAGCAGTTGCTCAGTTTGAATTCCCCTGGATGAAATGCACTAGTCTACACCAATGATACTAGGGATACCATCCACGGATGTAGGGAAGCATCCCTGGGTTTTCCCTCGAGGTTTTCCTAGGAGAATAAATGAAACTACAAGGGAAGGTACAAGAGAAATGTTGAAAACTGAAACTAGGTGTAGTAAAAAAGAGAGTATGTCAAGGCATCTTGGAGGTGACTGCTGAGTTTGGGTGAGGGAATCAAGAAGCAGGCTTTGCGTCAGAGTTTTCAGTGATTATGAAAGAGTCAACATACTGATGGATGATGTCCCTAGGGGGGTGACTATGGCTGAGAGGGCCTAGCTGTATGATCCTGGGGAAGACGAGTGAGGAAGCCTAGCTCTCTTAACATCGAAGGCCGTGGGAAAGAAACTCCGTATGGAACATTGGTTGCTAAACCAAACTCAAAGACTCGAGAGTATTACTCTAAACTGGGGGACCGGCCATTGGGATCTCATAAAGCTGTTCTGTCTGTTGGGTTGTAATCTGTTCCATGTTAATCTGGCATGCAGTTCATAGTTCCCAAAAAAAACTGTTATCTCTATGGTGTTAATGTGGCATATGGCTCATAGATCCTTACGAAAAAACTAAAAGAGTTTACAATAACAAAATAAGCTGTTAAGCTTCAGTTAGATGTTTGGTTTGGGATCAAGTTTATGGAGTAGGTTATAAGGGGAAAATCTTATTATGCTAGTGGTGATGATTATCACGAAATTGTGCATATAGGTTTGTTTTTGTTGAACGTAATGATCTAATTAAAAGAAAACCACCAGGAATTTAACTTTTCTGTTGGAAAGAAATTCTGAGTTTAATTTTTTAGCTGCTGAAGCTTAGGGTCCCAAAGGAAACTCTGTGCTTGTTAGGTACCCATGTTCTTATCATGATTCATAGCTTGAAAGGTCCACACCATGAATATAGAAATTGGGTCAATTGTGTTTATAACTTTATATCTGATTGGTAATCATTCAATTATGTCAATGTCATGTTCTTACTCTAGTGAAATGATTTAAAATTTTACAACAAGATGATTTTCAAAAGTAACTTCGTGCTACAGATTGGGCCTGAAATCGTAGTCCTGTTTTGGGCTTTGGCTGATATAACTCCTGTATTTCCACACTCTTGGCAAATTTTCAAATTTTCTTAGTTGATTGCTTGAAGAGGACCTGAATCAGTTTTTTTATATTATTGAGAAATGAGGAGGCATACTAATTTTACTCAAAGCAGAAATAGTGAAAGTGTTAAAGGATTCATCTTAAATTCACTTGCCCATCGATGGTCATTACAACCGAATAAAATTAATTTGTATTAAGTTCCTGTTTACTAGTTGAGTGCAATAAGAGTGATGATCACGAGTCATAAAGACAAGCTTCTGTGACCCAACCTGCCCTCTCCAAACTCCACCTGGGTTATTCAGTTAAGTAGTTCATTAGTACCGGATCCCCCCCTTGAAACCCCATGGGGGTTATCCAACAAAGTAGTCATTAGTCTCAGATTAGAGGCAATATACTTAGGTATATAATTATGTAATTCTATTTTCATTTCATTGCCCATCGTCAGAAGATCTCTTTTCATAGGAAAAGATATGTTGGCTCAACTGTAATCACATTTCATTCCATATATTATTTCGATCTTGTGGATATTTAATAAAATCTCTCTTACTGTATACATACATACATATACTGTATGTCCGTGTTACCTATCTTCTTATCCATTTGTTTCCAAGAGCTACTCAGATTCTTTTATGTATTTGGTATTATTTATATGGTCTTTCGTGTTCATTTTCAAACATTAATAAATTATTGCACCGAGAGTAGCGAGGTGCTTACAAGCCAGTATGGGTAGATGTTGTAAAGCATAACATTGTGTCACATGGAGTTCCTATAAAGAAAGAAATAAAAATGCAAATGATGTCGGCTTAAACAAAAAAAATATGCTATATTGATTTGATCTTAAACTTGTATATATCAAGAATTGAGAGGGTTCAGATATCTTGAGGTGTAAATTTTTTCTTACTGTACATTTACACCACAAGAAAAATCCGATTCCTCTCAGTGCTTGATAGATCTGGTTTAAAATAGATCTATTTGACAATTGACGGATTGGACATTTTCACACAACCATAGTGTTTTAGGAAAAAAATTGTGTGCATGTTGTCGTTTTCTACAATTTCAAGTCTACCACTACAAGATGCTTTCTTATTTTAAGTCATAATGGGGGCAATGTTACTTGTGTAAAGTGCTGTTTGGAATTTTAATTTTGAATTGTCTTTGTTTTGTCTGGTAAGTAACCTTTTCTAATCTCACCATAACATAATTCTGCACTCCTGGATATACGGGCGCAAAATATCTTTTCATCTCAGGTCACGTTTTACCTTTTGCACTTGCATCTGTCAAAACAAGTATTACCTGAGAGCACAATCACAAGGGTAGGGAGTGTGCTCCCCACACCCCCGTGCTCTTGGTCGGAAGAAACTCCAAGTGGGACATTTTTTTGCCATACCCTTTTGAAAGGAAAACACACCATTGGACATATTTTAGATAAAAGGGGACGTTCCCTTTGAAAAGGGACTCTTATCTTAGCAGGTACCCCGCAAAAGGGGGACTCATGGTTACACTCCTATTAAAAAACCGAATTTCGAAAATTTCTTTTTATGTTATGTATCATGTTCATTTATTATGAATGTCATGTATCAATGTATTATTGTGTTACGGTTAATATTATCATTTATGTTTCAGTTTTTCATATATTAAATATTTTAGTATTTTGGGCAGTTTCCCTGCATCCCTGTGATATTCCCTAAAATTTGGGGGTGTTTCCACAAGTCCCTCAGATGTAATCCAGTTCCTAACTCCCCATCTCCAAGAAACTTGGGGTAAACATTGCACAAACTTTTCTGTTGACTTTCATTCTCTGATACTTCAGCACATAATTCTGTACTCGTGGATATATATTTGAATGTGAAATATGCCTTTGATTCACATATTTCATTGAATCTTTTTTTTTCTTCATGTTATTCCCTCCCGGTTTCTATTTCTATCAAGAAATATCCTCGCCCCCGGTTTCTATTTCTATCAAGAGATATACAAACCTGCAGTAGGCATTTTTATTATCGTCTTGTTTTAACCATTTCTATGTCTATTTCAATCAGGTGCGAACCAGTGGTGATCCATACCTAAGACATTGTGTGGAGACCTCAATTTTGCTTGCAACCATTGGATCAAGTGAGATTGTAGTAGTTGCAGGGTTGCTCCATGATACACTTGATGATACATATATGGACTATGGCCAGTTATTTGACATATTTGGAAAGGAAGTGGCAGATTTAGTACAAGGGGTATGTATTGCCATGATCAATATCCATTGCTATTTTCTTTTCATAAAGAATGCATTTTCTGTCAATCAATTACCTCAAGTCTCAATGCTTCATGTGATCCATTCGAGTCTGTTTGTTTTGGACTGTGGCACTGAAGGTGTAGTATCAATGTTTACTAGCATTTGTGTTCCTCTTGTAGATGTCCCTTGCCCCTGTATATTCTTTTCTTCTGTTTGTGTTAGTCTATTTGTTGTGGTGGTTGAAGTTCTTAATTGTTTACATTGTCAATTAATGGTCACCTTTCATATTGACAGGTGTCTAGAATAAGTTTGTTCAGTAAGCTTGCCCGTGACAACAACACAGCAAGTAAGACTGTTGAAGCAGACCGTCTCCACACAATGTTTCTTGCAATGATGGATGTAAGGGTAGTCTTGGTCAAATTGGCAGATAGATTGCATAACATGAGGACCTTGGGAGTTCTACCTTTTTCAAAGCAACAACGATTTGCAAAAGAGACACTAGAGATTTTTGCTCCTTTAGCCAACCGACTTGGAATTTGGAGTTGGAAAGCTGAATTAGAAGACCTCTGCTTCAAGTACTTGAAGCCAAGGGAGCATAAAGAGCTTTCTGCCCGGCTTGCTGAAGGTTTCAGGGAAGCAACTATCATGTCTGCAATCCAAAAGTTGGATGAGGCTTTGAAGAAGGAAAGCATTTCTTACTATGATTTATGTGGCCGACCTAAGAGCCTGTACAGCATTCACCTGAAGATGTTGAAGTAGGCTTTCTCTGTTCTTTGCTCCAAATCTGTTATGAGCGGCCCATTTCCTTTTTAAGTTTTGAACTTAATTATAACACTTAATGCTGATTCGCTCTAGGATCATTGGGAATTGTCAGGAATAAGCAGAGAATTGATGAAATCCATGACCTATGTGGTCTTCGATTGATTGTGTTGGATGAGGCGGATTGCTATGCTACACTGCGGATTGTTCACCATTTGTGGCCAAGTATTCCTGGGAAGCTAAAGGATTATGTTATTTGCCCGAAAATTAATGGGTATGCTAGGGTTTACCAACTAGAGTAGAGTCTGTTTTTATTATTTAAGCATAACACATAATTTTGCTTCAACGTCATTTATAGATTAGGTTAGGTACACACCAATGGCCTGTTTTTGGATAATTTTCTGACATGTTATTTGTTTCAAATGCTGTAGGTATCAGTCTTTGCATACTGTTGTATGTGGGGATGATGGTCTTCCATTGGAAATACAAATACGGACAAAAGAAATGCATCAGCAAGCTGAGTTTGGAGTTGCTGCACATTGGAGGTACAAAGAGGGTGAATCGAAACACTCTTCCTTCATTCTTCAGATGGTTGAGTGGGCAAGATGGGTGCTAACATGGAACAGTGAGATTATGGACACTAAACTGCGGCTATCTCCCCAGGATGCAGACTTAAGACCACCTTGCCCTTTCCCTTCACATAAAGAGGGCTGCCCACATATTGATAAATTCTGCAGCCCACCATGTGGCACAAACGATAATCTCCTTGTGATTATGTTGGAGGATGATAGAGTGAGTGTTATTATTAAAAGCACACCATATTATGTAGTTGCGTTATGATCTGCTTGTTTTGGAACTCATATGCTCTGCTTTTACATGAATTTTAGTTTATGCCATTTGAAATTTCTTCTATCTGGTGGATTTCATGAATAAAGGAATGCTTGCTGCAATGCAGATGACCGTCCAAGAACTACCTCCAAATTCAACTGTGAAGGACTTGCTAGACAAAATAGCTAATGGCAGTTCATCTTTTACATCATATGGGTTGCCAATCCAAGAGGAGTTGAGGCCAAGAGTGAATCACAGAACTGTTAGCGATCCTGGTCAGAAGCTGAAAATGGGTGATTTAGTTGAATTGACTCCATCAATACCACATACGTCCTTGACTGAATACAGGAAAGAAATAAGTCGATTATTTGGCAAGGCAGATGAATGCCAGGATGAAACAGGCCATATGCGAGGAAAGAATTCACAAGTTGCAACTGTGACATCAGTCATATAGCAACTGGGTAACTGTCTTTGGAGAGAATTAGAAAGATTGGCTATCAAAAGATTTACCTTGTCGAATGCCCTGGTCGGGCATTTTGGTTAAGGACCAACATCATCTGGTAGTTGGTCTTGAGTTCTGTTATGGCGATTGTTATTGTAAATAGTGTGTACAAATATATTTTAACATTAAGGCAGAGATTTCCATTTCTAACATTCTTCTGGAAAAATTGGATATGGATATGTACAAGTATTTGATGTCCATTATCTACTCCGTTTAACTTATACAATTCTTGTAAATAATTCGAACAAGAGAAACTGTGCCATTAATAGCAAGAGAACTACAGCATTTTCAACTGTTGCAGTTGTTAAGGAATGAGGTAATTTGTTTTTCGCTAACCTTTATTCCTGAATTCTTTGTCTATCTGTGAGTTTAACTGTACAACCCTTGAGATCAAACTCTTGGCAGGTTCTGTGAGAAATACTAATTTGTTTCATACTAAGCTTCTCCCGAGTAGCAACTTCACCTACTTTCCTGGCTTGAACAGATGTTCATTTGTTTGGATTGACCTTAATAAAGCCTTCAGTATTGCAATGAGATTGCTATTCTTCGTACGAAGTTTAATTGTACCCAACTGTAGCAAGAGTTCAAGTGGTGTGTTATGCAGGAAAGATGGAGACATTCGTCTGCAATACATTTTACAGGTCTCTGAATTCATTCACCCAAACTAAATTTAAATGTTAAATCACCAACAATTTCACTGCTTTGAAGTTTGACTTGACATGATTGTTTGCAATATATTTTATAGTTCATCCAAGTAACTGTTTGAATCAAGTATTCATACATTTAAAATGTTAATCAACAATGACGTGTGAAACGAGTAATTGAATGTGATTTTGGATTTTTTTTCTCTTTTAATTAAAAAAAATATTCCAAAAATATCAGACTGGTAATCCATTACAATCCTTGTTGAATCTGTCGCCTTAGCAATCCTGTCCAAACTGTAAAAGAAGACAAATGAAAGACAATATGACGCTGGACCATATCCAGTTTCTCTTACAGAGATATCATACACTACTATTCGTTCTCTTCTTGGCCAAAGAGTCATATGGCTGAAATTATGGGCATCTCTCTCTCGCTTTTTGATCTTAGGGCATTGATTGATCCGCTGAATCATGCAACTTTTATAGCTAATGGCTGGCTCTGCACTTGAAGCCGCATTAGAGCTGGGTACATGTCCTTTTACATCATGAGATGTAGAACTAACCGAAGGCTCACCAGATTTTTCTGATGAAATTCTTCTCGGAGAAGGTTCCCTTCCATTTTGCTGGTTTGGACCAGGGAAAATATGCATGAGCAGCCTTGGCAGATTCTGGCAGTGGTTCGTGATATATAACGAAGCTCAAGGGACCACGATGCAGAGAACAAGGCATAAAATCAAAGGGGGGCTGTTCATAAGATTACACATGGCAACCAATGATTAGTGATGATGTGGCCCAGGTTAACATGGTCAATTATGATCAGCTAGAGATGATCAGTGGGGCCAGTGGACATGATTGATTATGATCAACGAACTCCAAGAAGTGCAAAGCCTATAAAAGTGAAAAGACCATATATATATTCATTTGAAGAAGACCATCTAAATTCATCTGAAGACAGCTTTGAGTAACTTACTATTGGGCAGTGTGAGATGGCTAGTGCAGTTTGGGCTCAGAGTTGAATGGCTGTGTTTGGCTTAGCTGTTTGTTGTTGTGGACACATGGGTTGTTTTGTTGTAAGAATTTGTAGTATATAGAGTACAAATGATAATGCTTTAAATATTTATATTATATCAATATAAATACACATTTTTATTTAGTATTATATGATTTTTTTGTCATATATACACAAAGTTTATGCTATAGGAAAATAATCCTTTATTGTTAATCATGAAAACTCACTTAATTATTTTGGGTACAAAAAATAATTTAGTATTTGCTTACAAATTATACTTTCAACACAAAAGGCTCAACTTGAGCATAATCACCTAATAATTTTATGTAGCACTTGTTTTGTAACATTAATCAACCAAACTACCTTGTAAAACAGGGTTAAAGAAGCTAGAGAAACTCCAAAGATGTCAATAATAAAGAATGCCATTACCCTAATTAATTAGGAATGGATAAAATAAAGATTATACTAATGTACAAAAATGTCTAGGAGCCATTATTGGCATATATGTCGAGGGGGTGACTACGCAATCTCTAAATTACATGTAAATGATAAAATAGTTATAAATAAAACAAAGATGTAATATGATTGCAAGACATAATATCATTATGTGATATACAGATACTGCTACATGAAGGTGTGTTAATAAGTTGAAGGATACAAGTTTGCATCAGCTAAACCATAAGCACAAAGAAAATTACAAGGATGTGACCTGCATAAGACTCTTTCTTCATGACACCTTTTATACAAGCAAATTTTATCATTGATATTCAGTAATATTTACTCCAAAACATATACCTCACAAAACAAAATCCTTGGCTTGCATATTACCTCCAAGATATTCAACTAGGCTCCCAATTGGTTCTCCCCAAATTCAACCATCATCAAACAAATGAGGGAGTTGTTATTTAAATAGTCTTTTGCTCAACCTCTTACAATAGAATAATAATAAAGTGGATCTAGATCCATATTCTCTTCAACAAAAATAATAACATACATTAGCAATTCCTAGATCCGTGTTTTTTCTCCAAAGGATAATCATAAAATATCAAATCCCTCAACGTCAACAGCTTCTCCAAAAAACGTCAACAACTTATCCAAAAATAATAGCAAGTGGTATTAGATCTACTAATCACTCCAAAGAATAATTATACAAAAGCGACATCCCTAATATACTTAACTACAACAGCCAATAAAGTCATCCATTCTTCTTGAACACTTTCTCCAACATGCCAACTAATTTCCACAAAATGTGCGTCTAAGGGATGATAATATTAAAATACGTTTGGTAGTTATTCTTCTTGAAATTTGGACATCCTTGTATGAAAGACTTGCTTGATTATGTCATATAAAGGCGTTTGGATACTCCTTCCTATCAAGACAACAAGCTTCTTGAGGATAGATCTCATGGGAGAGTGTGCGATAAAAGGACAAGTTGTTGTAACAAACTCCTCCATAAATGCCTGAATTACTTAACAAAGTTAACAAATATAATTGTTTGGAGGTTGAGTGCCAAGTGAAATGTCCTTTCAAATATGCCTATTTACTCCTTTTCTATCTTCATTACAAGCATTAGCTATCGTTTTTTAAGGAGACCAATTTCTTCAAGGAGGTTGTATCATGTTGACAATGCCTTTATTATTGATCCAATGGTTGAATATAATGTGGTGATATCACAACTCAAAAACTGAAACCTTCTAATGGTGGATTACTTCAAATTTAATCTAGAACAAACTTCATTACTTTCAACATTGCAATCAAGTTCAACTATTGGCTGCAACAATAACTCGATCCACAATTTTCTTTTCATTTATAAAGCAAGAGCCTAATGGAACAAAGCAACGAACAAAATCCTTTTGAAGGCAATCAGACTAAAGATGATATTTATTGGGCTACACACAAATGGTTTTATCATATCTAACTGTGGCTTTTAGTCCTTCAAGATTTCACCATCTCCAAGCTTTGCTGATAGATATTGTTACGAGATTTCTTTAAAAGAACTAAAGTATTGGGACAATGTTTCAATTAATAATCTTGATTCTTTCTTCAACCACAAACTCTAATATATATTGATGATAACCCCTAGATCACCACAATCTTTTTTATTAAATTTTGTTGGTGCATACTAACAACCCCCCTCCAAGCCTAATCTCTCAAAAATTGCACGATAACTTTAGACCCTCAAGGACAAAGTTGTATTCATACCTCCAAAAATATAGTGGTCTCATCATTAAATTGAGTTAACAAGCATACTATCTTGAATACAAAATAATGTTGATTTTAGAATAGTTCCCTATGTATACGAGGTTGCAACCTTCATCTCAATCACTGGTTGATGCATGACTAAACTAACACCAAGATAGTGCCCTTATGCTAAGTATAGATAGAAGAATGAAGTGCTTGACTTGTTTTTTTGTTTGAATTAGCAATACCCCATCATCCAGAAATACTATGCACCCCCATACTTGCTACAAAACCTCCATTGGCCCAACTAGATGAAAATCATTTCTTACAACAAAAGAAAAGTTGGAAAGATAAATTTAGCAAAAGAAACCATATATCTACAAAATCATTAGTAGAGATTCAAATATTGAAACTAGTTATGCACATTGATTAGAATTGTATTAATATTTAATACACTAGGCAACCCAACATACATATTTGAGCCCCATGCTTACACACAATCCATAGAACTGTGTTGAGCTCCACCCATTACTAAAATATAACATTTTAAATGAATTTGCATTAATCCTACCAATCTCTGTAATGTCCCCAATATTTCACTATGGACCACTCCATTGGACTAGGGAATTCAATGGTCTAAGTCACTTGGAAAAATTAAAGGACGAATAGTAAAGTGGTGATTTGGTATCATGAGGCACCATGGCAAAACCAAGGTCCAAGAAAAAATTTATGAAGCAAGGAATCATTCTCTCTTGAAAATCAATTTTATTATTATTTTGAGAGAATATGGCAAAAGAGGGCACATTAGAGGATAAGTGGGTTCCCCATGAAGTGTAGCTTCCATTCAAGTTGGAAAGAATCTCATCATGAAGGCATCTCTCGAGTGTAACTCCCCTGAGATAAAAATAGCCAAGGAAGGCACATTTGTGGGAGAAGAATCCAACGTTGGTGAGAATCTTGAGGTGCGTGAGAATCCCAAGGAAAATGTAACTCCCATTTGACCAATACTAGCCAAGGAGGTCGAATTTGGGGATGGTGGACCTTCCAAGTCATGATGAATCTCATTTTAGCTCCCAATTAGACCCAAAAAAGCAACTTTGGGAATATGAAGTGTCATAGGGGGGTTATTCTCGTAAAATAGATTGTGGAAGGAGTTATTCTCTCATGAAAATAATATTTATTAATATTTTATCAATATTTTCGAGAGAACTCTAGAAGGAGGGAAAGGTGAATGAAGAATTATAAAAGAAGGGTAAGGACGCTTATTCAGGATCTTTTGGAAAAATTATTTCTAAATTGAAGAGCTCTTGTGGTTTTCAAGCTTGGGAGATGTTCCCCTTGCATTTGTGAATAGTTTTAGTGGTGAAATATTCCACCTTAGTTGGTGTGAGAGAATGAATCACATAGATTTCTCTATTGTGCCTCATTGTAGGTGATTGCGAGAGATAATCCAGATCTCTTCCTTAGTATTTATTGTTGGTTATTGAGAGAGGTCATTCATATTTCTCCATTGAGCTTCATTTATGCAAAGTATGAGGTGAGTTTTATTGTAGATCTGAAGATTCAACAAAGTTTTCAGTTGTTGTGGGTTAATTTTCTATTACTTTTAGTGTTGGAGGGCACAACAGTGGATCCTATTTCTCTTGCATATATCTCTAGTCTTGGAAGGTATAACTCTCCTATCTTACAAAGGGTGCAATTTGGGAGGCATATCTATCATTTGGAGTTGATTTGTATTGATCTAGAACTTGAACCGGTGTAGAGGGGATGAGAATGAACTTTTGGTTATGAAAATTTTCATACATTTTTGGGTTGTGATACCTATTCCGTCTTGTCTGGAGCATTGTTTCCAATGGGAAACGTTTTTTGTTTCACTAAAAAGGTTTTTGGATGACTAAGATACTGTAATATCCCAAATACTGATATGCTATGGATACTGTGTATAATGCTGACTCGTACACTCAATCTTGTGTAAAAATAAGAAATAATCATGCATGCAAAAATACCTAAAATATAGCTGAATTAGGGCTAGGGTTCACAGAAAGGAATTTACCACTTACCACTGATAACTCGGCTGATAATACTCCAGAGATAACTACATGCATAAAGTTTCAGATAAGTGGGCTAATGGTGCTCCTTTCCTCCAGTGTGACACCCAGCAATAAGGAAACCCTCTTCTACACTGAAGATGACGTTTTTTATGGAAGAAGTGCCAGATGAAGCTATAACTTTGCTAAGATATGAGTCTTCCCCTGCCAGAGAGAATGACCGGAGCGTGCATGAGTTTGGACCCCTATGACCTAGCTAGCGAATTGATCTCTTATTCTGTTGCTCACGCCCCCCAACTGCACATATCTGTTGGTAGATGGTCTAGATGAGAAAATCGGAAGCTGACAATCACTCAAGACAGTAGAGTGACCCCGATGATGAAGATGATGCCAGGACACAAAGGAAAAATTGGGATTCAGAGACCCAATGAATGCTTTGGGGTTTTCCAGCTAAATCCCCCGAGCTGCACTAATGAACCTGCAAACAACCTCCTGGTAGATACTGAATCACTGGATATGGATAAATACGATGGATGTCGTTGATAAACCTAGATGGTCTATCCTGAAAGAGACTAGGGAAGATATTTCACTGTCGAACCCTCGTTAGCTGAAGACGCCGTCTTCAACCCCAACTGTTGCGGCTACACGCTGTGTTGCTGCTCAAAACTCCAAAATCAACAATAATAATCATAGATAGTCTCTTTAGTCCAATAAACCTCTTAAATAGAGCCTCGTGCACTTTTAGGGTTTGCATGTCACTTTTAGGGTTTATGCTTCACTTTTGCATGCATGCAATTCTAATTTGATGTTGACTTTTAAGCCTAAAGAAATAAGGATTCTTTTATCCGACTAATGACTTTAACACTGAATGAATGTCCTGATCTGCTCTAAGTATCAAATTCCCTCAGTCAATTCCCTCTTATGCAGTACTCGCTCGAACCTATGGGAATTAGATAGGTTAGCGGGTGTTTTGGGTGCTTAGTTAAAGGGGGACATTACAGTCCTCCCTGCTTGAAATTGCTTGTCCTCAAGCAACTACAAACTAGGATGCTACAATACCTGCTCTCCCTCCCATGTGGTATCCTCCATAGGTAATTCTTTCCATTTTACCAAATACTCTCGAATCAACCTGTTTCGGAGCTTCCTTTCTTGCACCTATAGGATTCTCTCTGGAATTAGTACCAACAACCCTTCATCATCTAAGGGAGGCAACTCGATGGATGGATCAATGTGTTGTCCTAATGTTTTCTTGGGATTTGACACATTAAACACATTATGAATCTTTCTCTCCTTTGGGAGTTCCAATTCATAATCCACCTCTCCAACCTTTCGAACTACCTTGTAAGGACCATAGAAGCGAGGTTTTAGTTTTTTCGCTCATTTTTTCTTCAGGGAAGATTTCCTGAGGGTTGTAGCAGTAAATATACCAGATCTCGTACCTCAAAACTCCTCTCAATCTTGTGTATGTCCGCGTATAGCTTCTGTTGATTCTGTGTTTCCTGTAAGTTCTCCCTCAAGACCTTAAGGATATCCTGACTGTCCTATACCCAATCTTTTTCCTTGGGTGCCATGTAGTCTCCAAAATCTAAATCCGCGAAGTTCAGTGCCTCATAGCGATACAGTGCTTTAAAAGGTGTCATCCTGATATACATATGGTAGGTAGTATTGTAGCAGTATTCCCCTAAGTGTAGCCATTTAGTCCATGTTCTCTATTAGCCTGCTACATAATTGTGTAGATACCATTCAACCCATTTGTTGACAATCTCTGTCTACATGTTGCTTTGCAAATGATAACTTGTACTTGTAGCGAGTTCAATCCCTACCAACCTGAATAACTCCTGCCAGAAAGCACTGGTGAATTTACTGTCACGGTCATTGACAATGGTTTTGGGTAGCCCATGTAGTCTAAAAACCTCTCTGAAAAATAACTCGGCTACCTGTGCTGCTAAATAATCGGAATATATAGCAAAGAAGTGAGCAAATTTGATCAATCGATCTACCACTACATAAAAGCAGTCTCGTCCCTGTACCTTAGGTAACCTTGTAATGAAGTCCATTGAGATACTTTCCCACTTCTGCTCTGGTATTGGTAATGGCTGAAGTAACCCTACTGGATGAGTGTGTTCGATCTTGTTTTGCTGGCAGATGTTGCATTCCCAAACATGCTACATTACTCCCCCCTTAAGGCCCTTCCATGAGAACCTCTCTCGAATCTACCTGTAGGTCTTCAACAAACCCTGTTGCCCTGATAACGACGAGTCATGTGATGCTTGTATGATCTTCCTTTTTAAAGCTGATTCTTGGATGAGGTATATCCTGCCCTTGTAATAGATGATGTCATCAATAATTTAGTACCTGTCATCTTGGATCTGTCCATCCAATAACTCACAAGCAAATTTGTTTTTGGAGTAATCTACTAAGAGAAGAGACCTCCAATCTGTGGATATACTCATGAGAGATAATGAAGTTGGTCGTCTGGATAAGGCATCAACTACTACATTGTTCTTACCCTTCACATACTCTATCTCGAAATCATAAGCATGCTCCTTGCTGACCCATTTTTGTTGGCACTCATTTAACTCCTTCTGCTCCAAGAAGTACTTGAGGCTGTTATGGTCTGTCTTGATTTTGAATTTGCTTCCCACCAAGTACTGCCTGAATTTAGTGAGGGAATGTAAGATGGCTAACATCTCTTTGTCATATAAGGAGTAGTGGTGCTCATAGTCCTTCGGTTTTCGGCTTTCAAATGAAATCGAGTGATGGTTTTGCATCAGTACAACTCCTATCCCTTCTCCTGAAGCATCACATTCCACTATGAATGGTTGTGAGAAATCTGGTAGGGCCAAAACTGGGCAAGAAATCATGATGGTTTTTATTTCCTCAAAGGTACGCTATGCCATTTATGTTCATGTGAATGCCCCTTTCTTGGTTAAGTCGGTGAGTGGTGCGGAAAATTGAGAGAATCCCTTAACGTACCTCCTGTAGTAGGTGAAACGGCCTAAGAAGCCCTTCAGTTCAGTAACTATCTTCGACGTTGGCCAATCCTGGATAGCTCTAATCCTCTCCATATGAACCTGTACCCCTTCTGCACTGATTATGTGTCCTAGATACAACATATCTTTCATGTCGAATTCACACTTAGACATCTTCGCGTAAAGCGAGTGCTCTTCCAGAATTATCAATACCTCATCTAAGTGTTTCAGATGTTCCTCCCAAGTTTTGTCGTAAATTAAAATATCATCAAAGAACACTAGAAAATACTTGCGTAACTGAGCCCTGAAATTTTGGTTCATGCACGACTAGAAGGTGGCTAGAGAATTAGTGAGTCCAGAAGGCATGACCAAGAACTCATAGTGTCCATAGTGGCAATGAAAAGTCGGGAATGTCTTGATCCCTTACTCGGATCTGATGGTACCCTGATTGGAGATCGATTTTTGAAGAGTATTTGGCACCTCGTAGCTCGTCCACTAGTTCATCAATCTTGGGGATGGGATACCTATTTTTGATGGTCTTCTTGTTGAGGGCTCTGTAATCAATACACATTCGCAATGTGACATATTTCTTTTTAACTAAGACCACTGATGATGCAAAGGGACTAGAACTCGGTCGAATATATCCTAGTTCTAGTAATTCCTTGATCGCCTTCTCGATCTCATCCTTGTATATTTTGGGATTCCTGTATGGAGTGGTGATGACTTCTTGAGTCCCCTCCTCCAACTCAATGATATGCTCAAATCCCCTGTCTGGTGGTCTACCTGCTGGAAGATCCCTGAACACCTTCTCGTGCTTCTGCAATAATGCATGCATTAGAGGAAATTTCAACTCAAAATGGGCCTTTTAACTTTTATTCAAATTCCATGTCATCATGTGTTAGCCAATGAAATTTCTTTAAATTTGA